>JASAMX010015969.1:0-60752 GCA_030248175.1 Microlaimidae sp. YZB2_3
TTCCTGGCTACGCCCCTGCAGGGAGAGCAAAAAGTGGTCAGGGAAATCAGGGAGAACACCAGTAAGCAAGCAAAAATTTTGCCTTTTAGGACATCAAGTATAGAAATATAGGCTAACGCGGTTTCACTGGACAAAATTTCACTCGATTTCACTAGATCTGTGGACATATTGAGCATGGACAGTACGCAATAAATTATGGGTTTCCATTTACTGTATTATTAACAGAACTCGGCAAAGGTGGGGTTTTTCAGTGCTCTGATATCAAATATGAACTCCATTTTTTGATTTAACCTTCTGAAAACGCTAAAGAGGGGGGACCCCCAATCTTTTTTTTTTGGGGATTCCAGTAAACTTTTGTTTTACGCCCATGCAACTTAAAAACTGGTCAATATAGTTTTTCTTGATGTTCTCTAAGGCCCAATTGCCACCATAAATTCTTTTCTTTAGTTTTACATTGGAAAACCTCAAAAGAGGGGTCTACCCTATTTAGGGGGCGGAGCACCGCGCTCTCACAATAGTCCTCATTTTATTCCCAAACACCCCAAACATAGGAATTTTCTGGGATGTTGATTGTAAATATTAACTTCTTTTGTTGATTTTACATTTGAGATCCTCAAAATGGGGTTTACTCTATTGGGGAGGGGAAGCACCGCGCTCTAACAATAGCCCCATTTTACATCTAACCACCTCAAAAATATCATTAGGGGTTTTCTGGAGTGCTGATTGTGAATATTATAAACTCTTTTGTGGATTTTAAATTTGAGAGCCTCCAAAAGGGGGTTCTACTCTATTGGGTGGGGCACCACCACATTCTCACAATAGTCCCAATTTTTTTTACTCCCCCATCCATTCCAAACATAGGGATTTTTTGGGCTGCTGATTTTTAAATATTAACTTCTGTTGTTTTGCCTTTGCATTTGAAGAGAACCTCAAAAGGGGGGGTTACTTTACTTTGGGGGGAGCACCGCGTAGTATTGTGATTGTTAGCCAAAAATCAAAGTAGGTAGTTAATTAGGTAGTTAACTACTTTTAAAATTATAAGTAGGTAGTTAAGTAGTTAAATAAAATTACAAGTAGGTAGTAAGTAGGTAGTTAACTACTTAGAATTTTTGAACTAGGTAGTTAGTTAGTAAGTAGTTAAGTAGGTAGTTAAGTAGTTAAAGCTAAAGCCTTCCAGGCTGAAATTAAAGGCGTAACCGCTCGCCGCCAGGAAGAAAAAAACAATAAACTTGCGAGCGAGAAAAATTAAAACAAAGCTTTCAGCGGTTATGTAACCAATTATTATTTAGTTGCGTCATGTGTTTCGGTGCACGTGATATTTTTTTAAAAAACGAGTGGTTACTTTCATACATGGGCAAGTTGGTCCGGAGTGGGGGGGAGGTTAAACCCCAAATTAGGGGGGTTAAAATCCGAGAAACGCAAAATACCCATATCGTTTTTTTCTGGAGTGCATTTTACCCATATCGTTTTTCGATTTTGAAGAAAAAATAGGTAAAAAACGCTAATTTTATGTCAAAAAGTCCTTTTTATTGCATTTTTGAGCTTTTTATTGCTTAAAACATTCATTTTGACCTCAAAACTTAAGTTTGGAGGCAGTTAGAAGTCATTTTAAAGACATTTTTTTTCTTCATTTTTCCAAAATTGGGGGGTTAACTTTTTCTCCCCCCCACTTCTGAGTGGGGGGGAGTTAAACCCCCCTTCTCAGAATTTAGGGGGTTAACCCCCCCCCCCCATGCCCATGTATGCTCAGAAGTGGGGGGGGGAAAGTTCACCCCCCAATTTTGGAAAAATGAAGAAAAAAAATGTCTTTAAAATGACTTCTAACTCCCTCCAAACTTAAGTTTTGAGGTCAAAATGAATGTTTTAAGCAATAAAAAGCTCAAAAATGCAATAAAAAAGGCTTTTTGACCTAAAATTCGCGTTTTTTACCTATTTTTCCTTCAAAATCGAAAAACGATATGGGTATTTTGCGTTTCTCGGATTTTAACCCCCCCCCCCCCCTAATTTGGGATTCAAACCCCCCCCCCACGGCAGACCAAAATGCCCATGTATGATTATAACCTACCAAAATTTCGGATTTTGCTGACACCCCCTTCCTCCCCTAAATTTGGGGTACCCGGGGACACCCACCCCCCAAATTCACCTCCCAGAAAAAAATTTTTTTTTAATCTTCTTATACTTTAAAAAAATGGAATTCTTACGGCTTATATGTCATAAAATGAGAAAAATGACATTTAAATTTTTTTTTTATTTAATTTCATGTAATAACACCGCGAGGAGGGTCGATTTATTTAGTAGGGGAAAAACCCAAATAAAATCTCAGCGGAAAAGGGCGTGGCCGGCGCGCGTAGCCAATCAGCAGTCAAGGCGACTAATGTCATTCCTGCGTCGTGACGTGTGCAATCATCACTAAAACGGCTCCCCCTTTCTTCGCGTGGAAGAAGGGGAGTGCGCTCGCTCCCCAAAGAGCAGGCGCCTCATTTACCCCGCCTTTGCCGATTGACCCCGACTTTGCCGATTAACCCCGCGTCTGGGGGGTGGAACTTCCAGCATTCACTTTTATTTGCATAATTCCCTAATTTTCTTTACACAGCGGCAAAAACAAGCTAGCAAAAATAATTGAAATTATTAAAAACTTTTTTATTCGTTACTGCTATTTTTCATCAGTTTAAAACTCACCCAGATTTTGCCGTTAAATTCATATGCGTTTTATGTTTTTATAAAGTGGCAAACTAAGTTGAGATTTGTGAGTATAATGATTTTCCCGAGTTTGTTTAAAAATAATTTTCCGTGTTTTTAGGTTTTTAAACATATCTCAAGTTTTTGATCCCTTTAAAATTTCTTTCTTATATGTTATTGTTTTATATTCAAAAAAATTTCACCAGATAGATACATTTTTATTCGTGTAAAACTTACCGGGATTAAAGATTTAGAATATGTTATTTATTTTTATAAATAGCTCATAAATAATTCATAATGGAGAAATGAAACGACCTCCCGAGGTGGGAGCCAGGAGGCTTTAGTCGACCCACCCGGTGGATTCAAATTTATTATTTTATTTATTATTTTAGCCCCTAACTTTTTCATTTTTATTGAGAATTTGTAATTTTCCTTTTTTTCTTCCCATGTTTTTTTAATTTTATAATCCATGTAAACGGTTTAATTTCATATAAAAATCTATTTAAATTGGTTTTTTTTTTCGATCAATTAAATTTTTTGCAATAAATCGTAAGCAACATCTTTGTAGCTTTTTAAACATGACGTTAAAAAAACAAATTGGACACCGAAATTCCGGGGGCCCCTCTTTTTGACCGCATCTTCTTTTACCTATCAAATTTTTTTAGAATTCAAATAAAGGGATGAACAAGACTTGAAAGAAAAGATTAATACAAAAAGTATTTTTGATGCAAATGAGTTTATTTTTCATTTTTTTGCAAAAACAAAAAAAATATTTTAGGAAAAACAAAATATTTTATTAGCGAGAAAAAAGCGGTTAGCTGGTGACCACGCCCATAATAAATGATGAAGAAAAATAATAAAGTTTGGAAGTTTGAACCCCATTTTCTTTGAACCCTCTATTAATTATTAAGGGAAATCCGCCAAAACCAAAATAAATTATTTGAATTTATAAGACAATATAGAAAAATAGGTTAGAAACGAAAATACGATACAAACAGATTTGTTGGCAGACAAATCAAATAAACCTAGCTGACCTCGATAAATCTGACTATTTAACAGCAATAAATTTAAAATTTCGTGCAAAAACAATTTTTGGTGAATTTAAAAAAAATGTTGATATTGAAATGCTAAATTGCGTAAAAAGACGTGGTTTAAACAGAATTTCGGTTTCCAATTTGTTTTTTAACGTCATGTTTAAAAAGCTACAAAAATGTTGCTTACGATTTATTGCAAAAATTGTAATTGATCGAAAAAAAAAACCAATTTAACTAGTTTGTTATATGAAATTACACCGTTTACATGGATTATACAAGTAAAAAAACATGCGAAGAAAAAAAGGAAAATTACAAATTCTCAATAAAAATGAAAAAGTTAGGGGCCAAAATAATAAATAAAATAAATTTGAATCCACCGGGTGGGTCGACTAAAGCCTCCTGGCTCCCACCTCGGCAGGTCGTTTCATTTCTCCATTATGAATTATTTATGAGCTATTTATAAAAATAAATAACATATTCTAAATCTTTAATCCCGGTAAGTTTTACACGAATAAAAATGTATCTATCTGGTGAAATTTTTTTGAATATAAAACAATAACATATAAGAAAGAAATTTTAAAGGGATCAAAAACTTGAGATATGTTTAAAAACCTAAAAACACGGAAAATTATTTTTAAACAAACTCGGGAAAATCATTACTCACAAATCTCAACTTAGTTTGCCACTTTATAAAAACATAAAACGCATATGAATTTAACGGCAAAATCTGGGTGAGTTTTAAACTGATGAAAAATAGCAGTAACGAATAAAAAAGTTTTTAATAATTTCAATTATTTTTGCTAGCTTGTTTTTGCCGCTGTGTAAAGAAAATTAGGGAATTATGCAAATAAAAGTGAATGCTGGAAGTTCCACCCGCCAGACGCGGGGTTAATCGGCAAAGTCGGGGTCAATCGGCAAAGGCGGGGTAAATGAGGCGCCTGCTCTTTGGGGAGCGAGCGCACTCCCCTTCTTCCACGCGAAGAAAGGGGGAGCCGTTTTAGTGATGATTGCACACGTCACGACGCAGGAATGACATTAGTCGCCTTGACTGCTGATTGGCTACGCGCGCCGGCCACGCCCTTTTCCTCTGAGATTTTATTTGGGTTTTTCCCCTACTAAATAAATCGACCCTCCACGCGGTGAACCCCAAACCACCCCCCCCCCCCAAAAACAAAACCTTTTTGACATAAAATTAGCGTTTTTTACCTATTTTTTCTTCAAAATCGAAAAACGATATGGGTAAAATGCACTCCAGAAAAAAACGATATGGGTATTTTGCGTTTCTCGGATTTTAACCCCCCTAATTTGGGGTTTAACCCCCCCCACTTCGGACCAACTTGCCCATGTATGAAAGTAACCACTCGTTTTTTAAAAAAATATCACGTGCACAGAAACACATGACGCAACTAAATAATAATTGGTTACATAACCGCTGAAAGCTTTGTTTTAATTTTTCTCGCTCGCAAGTTTATTGTTTTTTTCTTCCTGGCGGCGAGCGGTTACGCCTTTAATTTCAGCCTGGAAGGCTTTAGCTTTAACTACTTAACTACCTACTTAACTACTTACTAACTAACTACCTAGTTCAAAAATTCTAAGTAGTTAACTACCTACTTACTACCTACTTGTAATTTTATTTAACTACTTAACTACCTACTTATAATTTTAAAAGTAGTTAACTACCTAATTAACTACCTACTTTGATTTTTGGCTAACAATCACAATACTACGCGGTGCTCCCCCCAAATAAAGTAACCCCCCCTTTTGAGGTTCTCAAATGCAAAGGCAAAACAACAGAAGTTAATATTTAAAATCAGCAGCCCAAAAAATCCCTATGTTTGGAATGGATGGGAGTAAAATTGGGACTATTGTGAGAATGTGGTGGTGCCCCACCCAATAGAGTAGAACCCCCTTTTGGAGGCTCTCAAATTTAAAATCCACAAAAGAGTTTATAATATTCACAATCAGCACTCCAGAAAACCCCTAATGATATTTTTGAGGTGGTTAGATGTAAAATGGGGCTATTGTTAGAGCGCGGTGCTTCCCCTCCCCAATAGAGTAAACCCCATTTTGAGGATCTCAAATGTAAAATCAACAAAAGAAGTTAATATTTACAATCAACATCCCAGAAAATTCCTATGTTTGGGGTGTTTGGGAATAAAATGAGGACTATTGTGAGAGCGCGGTGCTCCGCCCCCTAAATAGGGTAGACCCCTCTTTTGGGTATTTAAAAAAAAAAAAAAAAAAAAAAAAAAAGGGGGGGGCAATTGGAAAAAAAAGAAAAAAAAAAAAAATAAAAAGTACATTTTTAAATGTGCGAGAGAAAAAAAAAAAATATTAGTGAAAACCAAAAAAAAAAAGAGAGGGGGTCCGCCCTCTCCTCTAGTTAAAAAAAAAAAAAAAAAAAAAAAATAGAATATATATCAGAAAACAAAACAACAAAACAACCCCAGCGATACTATAAAAAGATAACAAAAAAAAAAAAAAAACTTAACTCAACTACCAAAACCCAAACACCCAAAGCCCGAGAAAATTAGAGAAAAGAAACGGCAATTGCGAACGCGTCAGCCCGTAACCCCATAATCCGTATCCTAAATGCCTAAAATGCTGCTCTCCCCCTCTTTCCCCCCCCCTCCCCCCCCCCCCCCCCCCGCAGGGGCGTAGCCAGGAATGGTTGACTGGGGGGGCCGGAGCGAGAAAAGGTGGGGCACAATTGTCATCATTCAAAAAAGTGCTAAACAGAGGGGTTTGGGAAGCGGCGGAGTCCCCCTAACCATTGGGGGGTCTGGGGGGCTGTAGCCCCCAGAAAAATTTTTTTGAAAATAGAGCCAAAAACTGCTATTAGAAACCTTATTTAAAACTTTGAATTTAGTAATTTAGCAGTCCATCCATTATCTCTATGAATCAATATTTTTTATTCCAAAAGCGGGTACCTCAAAGTTCACATCAAATTGCATTTATATAGCTTGAAAAATTTTTTGTTTACAAAAACTGTTTGGAGCTGAATAATCCTTTTAAGTTTAAGACACTCTCAAAACAGTGGCGTGCCCAGGATTTCATTTCAGGGGGGCGGTCTGGAGGGGGACATACTAACCCTGAGGGGGGTCTGGGGGCGGCAGCCCCCCAGCGGGGTCAAGGGGCAGAGCCCCTAGTCAGGGGGTCCGGGGGCAGAATGCCCCCGGGGGGGGAGAAAATTTTTAATTTAAGGCGCTAAAATACACTGGAAATTTTAATTCTAGATGATAATTAAAACAAAATTTAAGGTTTTTTTATTCCTATCCATTAAAAACATGTGTTTAAAACGTTCATAAAAGATTAATAGTGTTTATAGTAGTTTTATTTAAAACATGTATGCCTTAACTATTGAGCGGCAAAATCGATTTGAAATTGTCAATTTAAACTACCCGCGAAGCGGGGAAAATTTGGTTTTTTGACTATTAATATGCGTTTGGAAGGCATCAGGAAAGTTTCTGTATTAATATTTAAGAAAAAAAATTTTCTCTCCCAAAATTCAAAAAAAACGTAAGGGTCCCCCCTCACAAAAAAATCCGGCTTTGCCGGATTTCGGGGGAGCGCCCGCCCCCCCCTGGGCACGCCACTGTCTCGAAACATATATATTCATAAGAAAATTTTTGTTAGATAGGTAGATCTTCAATAACAAATATAAATTGCTGTAATAATGGACCTACCTAGCATTACAAAAATTGGGTCGGCGGTCCCACCACGAAACAAAGTTCCTCTCAAATTAAATGCATTTTGTTGTATTATTTTTGAAATTAGAATAGTACAAATAATAAAACATCTATTTTAAAAATGTTGATGTGATTTTTTGTATTAAATTAAAGCATAATAAAATGTTTTTTTTTTCTGGTTAACGGAAATAAATTTACATATTAAAAACCTTATTAATCTATATATAAATAGACGTAATGTCTCTGTGTGTGTGTGTCTGTCTGTCTGTGTGTTCCCTAACTTCTCCCTAACCACCCAACGGATTAAGGTGAATGAGGTATCGTTGGAAAGCTTATACCTTAGGAAATGTCGTAAGGGGGTTGAAATTTTGATACAACTTACATGGACATCTTTATACTGGACAACGCGTTTTCACCAGAGGGTTGAGTGACCCTATGGATTTTGGAACTTAAAAAATTTTTTGACTCAGAATTGACTCAAACTTATTGGAAAGAGTAATTGGGCAATCTAAAGCCAGAAAATCATGATTTTTGGAAAAATGAACATGGACATCTTTATACTGGACAACGTTTTTTCATTAAAGAAGGGAATTACTTTGCTCACCAACCACAAAAGGGATTGGGCTAAATGAGATATCATTGCAAAGCTTACGGTCGGGAGAATGTCATAAAGAGGCTTAAATTTAGAAAAAAATTTGCATGGACATCTTTAGTCTGGACAAAACATTTTCACAAAAAGGGGAAACCTATGGATTTTGGAAAGTGAAAATTTTTTGTCTTTAAATTGGCTTGAACTTATTGATAGGAGTAATTATCCAATGTAAAACCAAATTGTCATGTTTTTTGGTAAGATTAATATGGACATCTTAATGCTGGACAATGTTTCTTCACTAAAAAGAGGAACGACCTTCCTCCCCAACCAGCAAAAGGATTGGGGTAAATGAGATATCATTGCAAAGCTTACTGACAGGGGAATGTCATAAAGGGGTTGAAATTAAAAAAAAATTGCATGGACATCTTTTGGTTGGACAACATATTTTCACAAAAACAGGGCTCTATGGACTTTGAAAGTTGAAAAAATTTTTATTTTCGAATTGGTTCAAACTTATTGGTAAGAGTAATTTGCCAATGTAAAGCCAGAATATCATGTTTTTGGAAAATTTAACATGGACATCTTTATGCTGGAAAACGTTTTTTCACTAAAAGGGGCAACGAACTTTCTTCTTAACCACGAAAAGGATTGGGCTAAATGAGATATCATTGCAAAGCTTAAGTTTCAAGGAATGTCATAATGGGTTCAATTTTTCAAAAAATAAATAACAAGGACATATTTATGCTGAACAACGCATTTTCACCAAAAGGGAGGACCCTTCTCCTCAACCACAAAATGGATTGGGTTAAATGAGGTATCATTGCAAAGCTTACAGTCTGGAAAATGTCATAAATGGGTTAAAATTTTTAAAAAATAACATGGTCAACTTTATATTGGACAACATATTTTTACCAAAGATGGAAGAACCTTCCTCCCCAACCACAGGAAAAAATTGGGATAAATGAGATATTACAGGAAACTTTACAGTTCAGGGAGCACCATAAGGTGGTTGAAATTATTAAAAAATTAACACGGACATCTTTATGCTGGACAACATATTTTAACCAAAAGAGGGAAAGACCCTTCTTCCCAACTAAAATTAGAGTGGGTAACTAAGGTATCACTGTAAAGCTTACAGTCACGGGAATGGCATAAAAGGGTTAAATTTTGAAGAAAAAAAAGTAAATGAATATAAAAAATGCGGGAAAAATTATTTGTCAGCTGTATGGCCGACAGGGGCTACTTGTGCTTAAAATAGCTCTAAATAATGGTCAGAAGTTGCCAAAAGTATTCGAAATTGTTTTAATATTGTTATTTTATCTCCGGTTCCTGAAAACCTTTGGTAAGAATCATTGGTTTCATAGCAAATTCTGATTTCGCGGCGGGACTGTGGGCCCAAAATTTTGTAATGCTAGATATTTCCATACTAACAGCTATAATTGAGTCAAAATTAGATAAAAAACTACTCTAAAAATTTTTTTATTAGTTTTGTTATGTTTTGGCTCAGGTATGACCTTCACGTTTATGCTTCACATTTACTTTAAGACTTGTTAAAAAATTTTATAATTGCATCAATTAAATTTATTTACAGTTATTTTATTTTTTTTAGTTAATTTTTATAATTAAACATGTTAGAAAACTAATCAAAACTTTATGCCATTTCTCAGTTTACATTATTTGGGTTGTGTTCGCTTCGCGTTTGCAAGTTTGCGCAAGTTTAAATGCACAAGCACTGAATTCAAAACTAATAATTATAAATAAATATGACTAACACACAGATACGCCAAAGGACAAAACTAGAAACATTGGTTTTTCTCAGCAACTTTGTACTTGAAAAGTCGCACAATTGCGCACATGCAACTGCAAATTTGTCACTGTAGTAAAATCTAACTAAACTTTTTTTCCTAAAATTTTTGCCAATAAGTCTTTTAACATCTCGTCTTACACACTTTGACTTTAAAAATCATGTCTTTAAATATGTCATCTTCAGAAAATGCTTTTTTTGGTGCGATTTTAAGAACTTAGCTTTAAAAAATGATTTTTTAACATTTTCAATAAATTTAATATCTCATATTTAGAAAATTCATCTTTTAAATATTTTATTTCGTATTTTTATTTATTGTTGTTTTGAGCAAGATTTGGCATGCGCAATATTGCAAATTACTGCACGCAATTATTGCATTAAGTAATTTATCGATTAAAACCATGGATAAAAACCACTTTTTTTCAAAGCCAAACCCAAAAATCAAGCAAGAATCTAAAATATGACTACCATATCCAAGGATTATACTGGTCCTTGAACAATGGAGTATGGAGTATTACTTGTCTTGATTACAATACAACTTCTTGTTTCAATGAACAACCTTAATGTTTTTTTTAAGTCAGTCGTTGTAGTAAACTTTTAAAAAAACTTTTTGATTGATACAAAAATTTTTTTCTAACGTATTTTTTCTTACTGATCTTCAAATTGTTTTATATCATAAATTTTAGTCCATCTGATTTGGTCGGGCCAAAGGGTCCATTTGGGGGGGCCGTGCCCCCCTGGCCCTACCCCTGGCTACGCCCCTGGTTGACTTTTAAATTTAAAATAACATTAAGTGGGCCCTATACTAAATATCCGTGAAAAAAGGCGAAAACCGGCCGCATTCAAACCGTCATAAAAATTCCGTTACAAACGCGAAACATTGGAACAACAAAGGTGCGACTCAATTGATTCTAGGACACGAGGGTACTGGACACGAGGGTACTGGACACGAGTGTACTGGACACGAGGGTACTGGACACGAGGGTACTGGACACGAGGGTACCGGACACGAGGGTACTGAGCTAAGAAAAAATACGTTTGTCACAAATATGTAAATTTTTTTAAACTGAATGAGCGGAACTAAATTTTAATCGTTTGAACGTGAAGACATTTAAACGTTACATAAGTTTCGTTTTTGATTATAAATAACATTTTTTCTTGCTTAAATATAATGCAATTTAATAACCAAAAAACTACGTAAATTGTTTAAAAAACATCATACTAACATTTTAAGGTTATTTTACACACAATTTATACCATGGGGTTTTAGTAAAAACAATGATAATGTGTGAAACTATTTTCGAATCTCTGGAGCTTCGAAACCCTGCCTTTGAAAAAACTAAAGAATTATTATTAAACAACCATGAGTGGAATGAGAACGCCAAGAAGTTATTTAATTACGGTTTTTTTTAAATCATATACTCGTACGAAAATATGAAGGGAGTTTCAGTTTTTTGTTGTCCTTTTTATATTTAAACTCCTTTCATCGACTCTTTATTAAAATAAATGAGTTTTTTTGATAAAATCTTTAAATATAATAACTTCTGCAAAAATAGATTTTAGCAGTAAAAATGTAAAAAATAACTTCTTGCCTTTTTAGTCCACTCTAGCTTTAGGAATTTACTTGAACACATGTTGATCATTTAAAACAAGGCAAACAAAATGTGCTTTTAAAACCCAAAAACATACAATTGTTAGATTTTTCATGTATGATATTTTGTACATTTAAATCTAAGTATAGTGAGTTAAATAATCCATCAACGGATCTTTGGGAGTCTTTAAAACCCATTGCACGGTAAACTTTATTTTCCTAAGCCTAAGCTAAACCAAAAAATTAAGTCAAACTTTATTATAATATTTCAATAATAATGTGCTTTTTAAAATACCAAATAATTTACTGTTAAAAAAGACAAGCAATTGTTTTTCGGAAACTATTTTACTAAAATGTTTTATTTGCAATTATTTCTGCAGTTATTTTTACCGAAGGCATTTTTAAGAATTCATTTTTTTTCAACACACCACGAAAAATAACCTCAAAAATGTTTTGACAGCACAATCAAGCATAACATCAACCTTAATGCTTATTATCTTTCAAGTCGGCTTATAGATTCTCAGAATTTTTAAAGCTAGTTATTATATAAAAAAATTCACGAAAATGTAGACAAATTACACGAAAATGTTTCAATGTAATGAAATTATTATTTTTGTTTTATGTCTTCTCAATAATTTTATTTTTATAATCCTCTTTTTATAAGTCAGTCAAACAAGCTAAATGATATTTAAATAATATAATAAACTATTGTTATGAAATAAGTTTATTCCGCTTTATGCGGGAAGGTTATGTTTTTTGCTCGTCAGTACCCTCGTGTCCAGTACCCTCGTGTCCCCCTTGCATAATGAACCGATTTTGCTGCGAGGTTGTGGTGAACGCAATTTTTTTTAAGCCCAGTACCTTCGTGTCCAGTACCCTCGTGTCCAGTACCCTCGTGTCCAGTACCCTCGTGTCCAGTACCCTCGTGTCCCGTTCCCACTTAATTTCTTAATGCGAAAAGTTGCATGCACAGTTTTAGCGATTTTTGATGACAAATTGTTGATATAATTTTTAAAACGCTTGATACTTACTACACACAAAAATATATATTTTTAAACTGCCCCAAAAATTTTGTTTTTTCTTTGGTGGAGGGAGGAAGGAAAGGACTCAGCCCTCATAGTTTTTGCAATTTATCAACAGAATGCGGATTTTATATTAAACTTTACTAAAGCATATATTTATGATTTTGTATGTCATTATATTGGCACCTTACACTGACACTGGTTACATACATAGAGTATGCAATGCAAACACTAACATTTGCGCTTGTGCGGAAAATATCGTAATGAGGCAAATTTTTTAAGGGAAGCGAGCGGTGCAGAGGGCGGAAAGAAAGCGGAGATTGAAAAAGACTCAACGTTTTTTTGTATATAATTAATATTAATTTAAAATGTAATGATCTAAATGTGTAAATTTTGTTAATAAAATGCATACTGTATCTCCCCCTAAATTGTACTCCCCCATTTCATCCACCGCAAAAGCTGCATATTGATTTTTTCATGCGGAGGGAGGAAATAAAATGAATAATGTGAGAGTATAATTTAGGGGATTTATACTTTTATTTACAAAATTTATGCTTTACTGTTTAGACTATTATATTTTAAATTAATATTAAGTCTATACATTAGTTTTTCGGACGTTTTTATTACAAGTTGTTTCACTTAAAGAAAACTTTGGGTCTTTTTCCATTTCCGCTTTTTTCCGGCCTCTTTGCACCTCTCTTCACCCTCCTTTTTCCTTGAAAAATTTGTCTCATAACGGTATTTTCCCCACGAGAGGGTTGTTAGGTCAGGGAAAATTCCCCTAGTTTTGGGGGAATTTTTTGTAAGTTGGGGTAGAAAATTGCTACTTGGGGGTTGGGGGAAAAACTTGGGAGAAATTGTCAAAACTTGGGGGAATTTTTAGGGGTTTTTACCAATTTTAATGGTTGTAAATTTTTAATAAAATAATCAATTCCGCTGTTTTGTTTTCTTTTTTTTAATGAAATTTTAATATTATTTCATCATTTAGTTTTCATCTTTCATGTTGTATTTATCAGCAGTTTGTGCCGTATGGTATAAAAATTGACTTTTATTTAATAGGAAAAAATCAAAGTATATTTGGAATCACCTAGCTTTTAAAAATCTGAGAAAAAAAATTTTAAAATTAATTAAAAGCTCAATAGGAATTTTTTAAAACGTAAAATGTACCTTCATTCTTCCTTTTAAAAAGTGTAATTTTTGTATAATTTAATTTTTAGGTCCATAACATTTTACAAAAAAATACATTAAGATATCCCAAAAAAGCCCCAAAAAGTAAATTTATATACATGTTGATGTTCATTTGATTTTAAGTTGATCAAATCGAACACATATCATAGGCCTGATATTTGCTAAAGGTACAACTACGAGTTCCACACGTGTACCAATTATCGGTTTGACCGATCCAAAAGTAAAATACACGTTTAAACCGGTACAAGTCCCATACGTGTTTGTATCAATTATCAATTTGACCGATAGAAAAGTGAAATACGCATATAAAACATTTTTATTCCCAAAATCGAACACGTAGACATCATTTTTGAGGTTATTCAATTTTTTAAATAATTTTAGTTTCCTCATATTTTTAGCAATGTAAAAATATAATTTTTAATTTATTTTGTTGCTAAACAAAAATTTTTTCTTAACAACATAAATTGTACATACTAAAAACAGGCAATTTTTGTGCTTAAATGGGCTCATAACTTTTTACAAAACACTTAAATTCAGAAAAATAAGCTTAAAAATGAGATCTACGAGTTTTATTTGGGGTATACAAATCTTTTACATGCGTATTTTACTTTTTGATCGGTCAAATCGATAATTGGTACACCTGTTTGATTTGTACCGTTTAAATTATCTTTATGCCATAAACTGAAGACTTCAAACTCATTTTTGAAGTTATTTTTATGATTTAAATCTTCTGTAAAAAAATTTAGGACCCCAAATAAGCTCCAAAATTGCCTATTTTTGGTTTGTACAATTTTTGCTGTTAAAAAATATAGTTCAGTACCTAGCGTAATAAATTAAAATATATATTTTTGCATTGCAAAGGGACAAAAAAAATGAAATTTAAGTAAAAAATAGGTCTAAAATGGCAAAAGCATTGAAATCGGCTAAAAACTAAAAACTGGCGATGATTGCGGCATAATAGGTCAAAAATGGTGTCATAGTTTTTGGGTACTTTTCCATTTTTTTTTGGGGGGGGGCAATAAAACGAGGGGGGCATTTCCAGTACGTGCAGAGGGCTCGCATTCTGACGCGCGGTTAAAAGTTACCTCAGGGTAACTTTTTTTACCTGCTTAAGGATGCGAGTGAAAAATCAATTTTACCTAGGTAAAAGTCGGGTTAAATTTTTTCTATTGTTTTAGGAATAAGAATTTATCCAACTCGAGAGGTGGTTAAATATTTTCTCCGGTAGGATTAATTTAATAAAATATAAAATAAAAAATAATAATTTAATAAAAAAATAAATTTTTTATTTTGCGCGAGGTGGTTTTTCGGCGCGAGAAAAAAAATTTTTTAAACAATTAATTGCAATCATTTTCTGCCTTATATGTGGCAGGTTTATTTATTTACAATATATATTTATTTTTGTTATTTTCATTGAAACGTATTTTATCGGGGTAAACATAAGATTTTCTTCAGAATGCGATGCCAGGGGCCTATTTCATAAAGATTTCTGTAATTGTAAATTAATAAACGCATTTAATTTCTTCTTATTTTATTAATTAAAAAATACGTACGTAACTGTGGAATTTACGGAATTTACAGACATGTAATTTTTTAAATTCTAAACGTAATTTTATTAATATACTTTTTAATTAAAAATGCAAAAAAATATGCGTTTATTAAGTTACAGTTGTAAATTAATTACCAGCAATTTTTATGAAATAGGCCCCAGTTCTGTTTTTAGGTGATGGTGTCTTGTGTTTTTTTTGAAGATGTCTGAATTTTTTTTAATTTGAAATTTTTGATCATTTGTAACCGGTTGTCATACAACATCGATAGGGACTAAAAAATTTTAAACCATATTTAAAACATCAAAATCTTTTAAGATTCTTAAAAAATACATTTAAAATTTTTAAAAATATACTTTTAAATTGTTTAAAAGCTTAGTAAAAATTTTTTCTTAACATAATAAATTGTATATGCCACAAATAGGTAATTTTTGGGTATAAATAGGGTCATAACGTCTTACGTAAAATTTATATCCCAAAAATACTTCAAAATTAAGGTTTGCGTGTCCAATTTATGGTATTATCTGCATTTTACTTTTGAATTGAGCAAATCGATAATTGACCACGGGTTTGTACCTTTACTAAATCCTATTTGTATTACCATTATCCAGCATAAATTGCATGGGTTTAAAAACAGGTTTTATTATTAAATTTCAATTTAAATTGGCTGCTGCTAGTAAACAAAATTGGGATTAGCACAGCTAAGATTATCAGCCGTATTCACGAAACCAGCGAGACCTCGCCGGCATGATCGCGCCTGGCGTCGACGCCAGGAGTTAACGCCGGGCGTGTCATGAACATCCTCAGTAATAGACGTGCGAGTTGTTTTTAAATTTTGGTAACACCGAATTTCCACAAAACAAACAAAAAATAGTGCTTAATTTAATTGCTATAATTTACCAGGTTAACGCAAAACAAATATTAAAGTAAATTTTAAAACAATTGCATCAGCATCTCATTCTTAAACAAATTCTGCCAGTCTGTCCATAAAAAAGCGTTCATGACACTATCAGCGTCAACGCCAGGCGCGATCACGCCGGTGAGGTCTCGCCGGTTTCGTGAAGGCTGACAGGAATTTACTCCGCAGCTGAGTTTAAGCCTACGCCTTCCTAAGCCTAAGCAAAGCATAAAAAACAACCTAAACTTTCTTCGCGCAGCTATTTGTTAAAGTTTAGGTTGTTTTTAAGGCTTTGCTTAGGCTTAGGAACGCATAGCCTTAAGCTTAAAAAAGGGTCTGTGAAATGGAGTGGAGGTGGAGCGGAGTTAGCTGTGGAGTAAATTCCTGTTAACCTTCGTGAATACAGCTGTTAGCAGCCCATATTTTTTAACAGAAGTTTAGCAAGTTTCCTTTCTCCTGCTGCCTAATCAAATTGAACATTTTTGTGAATTGATTTAAGAGGCTTGTTTTTGTAATTAATTTCAATTTAAAAAGTATCTGCCTTGAAACAAATTATTCAGTTCAAATTTTTTTCCCTATTTTTGCTGGTTTGCTCAGTAAAATTTCAGATAACATTTTTTGTAGATTTTGTATAATTAATAATTAAGATGTGCCGAGTCTTGCATTGATGTATGCAACTTAACTACTGCTCAAAACACGTTTTGTTACTAATAAAATAGGTTTTTCTGACTTGGGGGAATTTTTGGGGGATTTTTTTAAATTTGAAAGATGTTCCTGGTTTTTCAACAAATTTTTTGGGGAATTCAGGGGAATTTTTTTCTGATTTTAGAGGAATTGCTCTTTCAAAACCTGGCAACTCTGCCACGAGCAACAATGTTAGTGTTATGTATGTAACCAGTTTCAGTGCAACGTGCCAATAGTGTTAGGATAATTATTGTTGCATTCCTATGTTATTAAAGTTCTAAAACACCTATATGATTTAGGTAATACTGTTTACTATAATGTGTAAACATACTAATTGAAAATTTTAAAATCTTTATGATTTTATGAAATTTTGTATAAAACATCATCTACATGCAACAAAATAAAAAAAATATTAAATATAATAACAGATAACAAGAAATGTTTACAAAACAATCTCCAAAAATAACACATTAAAAACTATTTAGATCATTGCGATCTGCATAATACAAAAAAATTCCCAATTACTCGTATATCTTCAGCCAGTCCAACATGAATGAATGAATACACTTTCTGGAAAAGTTTCGAATGGCCTCTATTGTAAAAAATTAAAATCAGACGAAGGAAAAATTATTAAAAAGCTAGTTTCTTCACACTAGCCGCAACCTTACAGGTACAATTTTTTGTTGGAACATGGGGCTTACAAAAAATTTGAACTCTGAGTACTTATAATATCTCAATATCGCAGTATACCCATAGGCATACATGGGCAAGTTGGTCCGGAGTGGGGGGGTTAAACCCCAAATTAGGGGGGGGGGAGTTAAAATCTGAGAAACGCAAAATACCCATATCGTTTTTTTTCTGGAGTGCATTTTACCCATATCGTTTTTCGATTTTGAAAGAAAAATAGGTAAAAAACGCTAATTTTAGGTCAAAAAGCCCTTTTTATAGCATTTTTGAGCTTTTTATTGCTTAAAACATTCATTTTGACCTCAAAACTTAAATTTGGAGGCAGTTAGAAGTCATTTTAAACACATTTTTTTCTTCATTTTTCCAAAATTGGGGGGGGGTTAACTTTTTCTCCCCCCCACTTCTGAGTGGGGGGGGGGGGTTAAACCCCCATTCTCAAAATTTGGGGGGGGTTAACCCCCCCAACCCCCTCCGTGCCCATGTATGCCCATAGGTGGACAGCCTCTCGAATTTTTTTTGGGGGGCAGTGGTCTACCCGACCCCCAATTTTGGGCGGGGCGCTGTTCCAAAATTTTTTTGGGAGTATACCTTAAATACCCCATTCTAGCGTTTTTAGTAGTGGTACCTCCCAAATTTTAGAGGGGTGTCCGGGGCATACATAAGCACGGGGGGAGGGGGTTGGGGGGTTAACCCCCCGCCCAAATTCTGAGAAAGGGGTTTAACCCCCCCACTCAGAAGTAGGGGAGGGGGAGAAAAGGTTAACCCCCCTGCCCCCTCCAATTTTGAAACAATGAAGAAAAAAAAAGTCTTTAAAATGACTTTGAACTGCCTCCAAACTTAAGTTCTAAGGTCAAAACAAATGTTTTAAACAGTAAAAAGTTCAAAAATGCAATAAAATAGCTTTTTGACCTAAAATTAGCGTTTTTTACCTATTTTTTCTTTAAATTCGAAAAACAATATGTGTAAAATGCACTCCAGAAAAAAAAACGATATGGGTTTTTTGCGTTTCTTGGATTTTAACTCCCACCCACCCCTATTTTGGGGTTTAACCCCCCCCCACTACGGACCAACTTGCCCATGTATGGTCCGTGGTACCCCAAATTTTAGGGGGGGGGGTGTCGGCTATAATCTGGATTTTTGGAGAGTATAACCTCCCAACCCCCCTTGCCCACCTATGAGTGTAAGTATACCTATGATGGGTACCTTCTAAAAATCATCACACACATCGTCAACTCGACACGGCATTCTTCCGGATTCGTTTTCGAACGAGGGGTTAATCAGTAAAAATAAATAGTAAATCTAGAATTGTATGGCGGTTGTTCCCAATTTTTTTGTTCTGTATTATTACTTAGTTTTTAAGGGCATTTGTCCCCGAAAGCCTAAATTTAAGGAGTACTTTCGGTAGGTATTTTTAAAATTTATTTTTGGCGGATATATCATAATCTCCTAGTTTACTTTACCTCCACCAATTTAAAGCTATGATACTTTAGCTATCAGCTAAAAGTATATCAAATGAATCTTTATTAATGATTTAATGTGTCATATAATTTAACTGATATTTACAAAACGTGATTTTCAAAACAGCTAAGTTTTTTATTACAAAAAAATAAAGAAAACGCCGTTTGTTCGGCGTGATTTCAAAACGGTGATAACCCCCGATCCCGGCGTTCCATTATATTTTTTTTAGTATTTCTAGAAAATTTAAGCGAAACTTAATTGTTTTAAATTTTTTTTGACATTTTAAAAAGAAGCGGTTACTGCATTTTTGGAGAAAATAATTGTTCAGCAATTGAGATTTGTATTGAAGCAATTGTTATTGCAACAAAAATCAAAGTTAAAACGTTTATTGAGTACGAAAGGTAGGGTAGTGCATTTAATTTCGGCACTTTTCCCAATTGGGCATTTTTGGTTTTGGACTATATCTTTGGTAATCCTGGACGGAATACGTTTGATAGCTCAAATCAGAGCTAATTATATGTAGATGACTGTCTTGAGCCTTTTATTTGTTATGTTATGATATTTTCATGTGAAATTGTGTGATTTAAAAAAAATAAAATTGTTACTCATTTTAAGAACATGGGCATTTCATGATTATGCAATAAATTAGTTTAAAAATTAAACTGTCCTGGGGTCGCATTCTGAGGCAAGCACTAAAAGACACCTACCACACCTACTACACCGACCGATCAACGGAGGGGTGAAACTCCTTTTGTTTTTAAAAATTTCCCTAAGCAACCTAAGCAAAACCTTAAAATCAAGCTAAATTTGATTTTGAGGTTTTGCTTAGGTTGCTTAGGTCGGTCGGTGTAGTAGGTGTAGTAGGTGTGGTAGGTGTCTTTTAGTGCTTGCTCATTCTGACGCAACACCGACTGTTTACCCCGTTAAATCCATTCCAATAAAAATTAAAAAAACAAATATTATTTATTTCGAAGTTTAATATATATATATATATATATATATATATATATAAATAACAAATAATTTTATATATATATATTTATTTATATTTTACTACAAATCCGAGACACTAACCACTAGGCCATATCGACCACTGGAAGATATGAGAAAAAGAGGCTTTATAAACAATAGTGTTTTTCGTAACACTTTACAAACAACATTGTAATTTTTACCAACATTGATTTATTTGTACATGACTTTTCGCAAACAAAATTAAGAGAGCATCTTTTCTGTCTAAACATACGCCCGGGGAGAAATCGCCCCTTTTTCCTGCTCTATTCTTTAGAGCATATTTCAGGGCTAGTCTACCACTTATTAAATATAAAAAAGTAATGGAATCTTAGCTAAGCACTAATATAAATTTCTAATAGTACTCGATTATTAATACGACTTTAAAATTATGTCAACAATTTAAATTTAAATTTTGGACACTGAAAAAAGTGGCACCTAAAAATATTATTGCGCGATTTTTACCCTTTCCAAAGAGCTCATGTTTATCTCTGATAAATCAGTAACAACTAGGGATCGACCGGGGCCCCCGCCCCGGCACCGGCTTGCCCCGGCACTTTTTTTTCACCCCGGCCCCGGCAAACGCAATTCTCTCTACCCCGGCCCCGGCCCCGGCAATTTAGCTGTCAAATGAGCCGGGGCAAACCGGGGTAAGGACCCCTAAGAATGCAAATTTTAAAGCGCTTCTAAACATTTTTGGCAGTGAAATATTATACAAGATTTTATCTACAGAGCTAATTTAATTGTTTTAATATTAGGATATTTATTGTTTATTATGCTATATTAAGATTTTCTAAAGCCTCTTTATTTTATTAAGATTCCTTATTTTAATCACAAATCCGTATTCTAAAAATTTGAAGATTTCTTGAGTATTAATAGCCGTTTGTAGATTTTATTTACAAGATGAAAGTTTGACAGTAGATTCTGTAGATATCTATGGTTGAATTATATCTGGCTGACCTCTAGTAAGTTTGTATAAGAGACGTAAACGGATCAATTGAAATTGTGCGGTTATAAAATTTTAAATAAACGAATTGGAACGCATATTTTTTTTTAATTCCTGTTTTTCAAAAAATATACATAAATTAGAGTCAACTTTTATGCTTTAAAAAATTGTATTTTTGTTCCAAATTGTGTAATTTGATAAATAATTGTTAAAATATGGTATTTAATCTTAAATATAAAACCGTTTTTACTGAAAGTTTTAAATGATTTTAATGTTAAATAGTCGATTCAATACTGCAAATGATCGAGGTCAGCTAGGTTTTATTTGCCTCTATAATCACAAGACATATTTTCATATATTGGAGTTATTTTAATATCATTGCTAATATTGAAAATATATAAAACAAGAGGATTTTTGGCTAGACAGGGAATTTTTTACCTAAATTTTACAAGAAATGTTGCACTTGTGACTTTTCACGCGCAAGCTATTTTCTGTGCACTCATAAAACTTTTCTCGCACAGCGATATTTCGTACACCAAAAAACTCGTTTTTTCTAAGACTATTTTACTAAATCACTTTGTGCAAAAATTAGCAGAAAATGATGATTAAATTCGATTATTTAAAATTCAATCATGTGTGAGTTGATTAGAACGGTTTATTGTACAACTGGACATTATTTCGACTTTTTTTTTCCATTAACTTTTCCTTATCTTTTTTTATATTTTTAATTAAATTTTAAAATTATTAAAAGATTTTATTATTAAATAGTTTTTAAAAAAAATAAAATTAAATAAAAATAATAGATTAAAAAAATTTGAAAAATATTTGCTTGGATTATACATTCTTGCGTTTATTTTTAGGTGAATATTGGAAATTGTTTTTAAATTTTGTTACGTTAAAACAATTCAAGCTGATGTCTAGTCTTTATTTTAGAATTTTTAAGTTTATTGTACATCTACATTATAGTATTCATAAAATTTAAAAAAAAACCTGCGGAGTCAGTCCGGTTTTTTGAACCCAATATTTTGTATCCAGCCAAAAGACACTAAACGTGAATTTTTAAAACAAAAAGTTAATAATGAACTGTTTATATTTAATTTGAAAAAATTTTTTCACATAATGCTAAATAAGAATAATACTAATTTTTAAATAAAATATTTTGCTTGAAACTAGCACTCTTGTGCGAGTTTAATACTGAAAACCCGCCATTTTCTGCTATTTTTGGGTGCACCAATTTTTAACAGTGTTAGCGTTTTGCAGTGCATATTGCAACTTTTCTTCCACTTTTGCAAGTAAATGCGCTACATGAAAAAACAATTATTGACTGCAAAAAATCACTTCACAAGAAATCAGTGGTATATGCACAGAAAGTCGCGTACGTTTAAAATGTTGCATTTTTTCTTGCATAATTTTATTCAAAAACCTAGTGTATAATAAAAATTTTTTGGGTTATGTTTTTGATAAATCTCAAAAAATTATAAAAAGTAGTGCAAAATCACGAAAATAATTACATTGAAAAAGTTTACGTGACGTTAATTTTATAATTTTTGGCTAAAATTAAATAATTTGATTAAAATCATTAAAACAATCAACTTGAAACAGCTAGAAAGCGAGTAGTCTCATGCACTCGCAATATAATATTTTACTTTTTACAACTTAAAAAATGTGTTTTTTTAATTTACAAAAATTGACAATAAAATTTTAAAAATGCTCTTATTTTTAAAAATAAAAAGGTGCGTTTTAACCCTTTTTATATGTTTAAACTAAAAAATGTTAAATAGTGGTGTGTAAATGAAATTCGAGTAAAAGTTCTTTAAAATAACATTCAAGCAAGACTAGTATTCTTAACTTTTACGACCAATTAGGTACCAACATATTTAATTAAAAATATTTTAATATGAAGAGATTTTGTTATTGTGAAATATTTTTGTTACTTGTACCCAGTTTTAATTTTAGTTTCTTTACCACGTTTTGCTTTACTAATCAAAACATACTCCTTCTAAGTATTTTAACTCCTCTTCTATTTGTAAAGCATTTGTTGTGTTTTCAGTGGCGATGTACACAAAAGGATTCCAAAACAGTAGTTTATTTGCTAACAGGAACAGATAAACAGCAGCAGTAGCAAAGTAGCACAAGGCAAAGCAGCAGTATAGTATAGCCAGAGCAGTAATGACAAAGCACAAAGAAAGGCAAATATACACAACAATAATCAGGAGCTAACAGGCTCCATTTATATACCAGCAAAGCATGCTTCCAGAAGTTTCTAGAAAGTTCTTAGCCAATGAGCATTAGGTAATATGACCTCACTTTCCAGAATGTTCTAGAAGGTTCTACATACAATCGTAGGAAAACATTTTACTTAAATAATTTTATCACTGTAGTTTATATCAAAGTATTAGCAGTTTGTAAAGTACCTTAACACCTCCCTGCCAGCCTGAGGTTATCCCACCGAAGGCGATCAGTCTAATTACAGCAAGTCTTAGTCTTCTGCTTCTGATTTCGTTTGGAGCGGCGAGGGTTGTGAATCCCATATTCATCTCCAGTTGGTAGGCGTGGATTCCTCTTTTCGTTAGCTGCTGGCAGTTCATTATACTCCAAGTCTTTTAGCTCTGGAATTGAAGTGTATGCAGTTTTATTCTTGTGCACAGGGGCTTCTTCAGGATCCTCATCTTCATGAACTCCATAGCGAGGTCGGAGTTGTTCCAGGTGTCTGCACCAAGTTGGACCACGGGGGCAAACCTTGATATTAACGCTTCTTGATCCAAAAACTTTTGTGACCACTGCAGGTACCCAACGTGGATCCTTGTCACGTTTTGGACCACAGTACAAGGCATAGCAAGGTGTTCCCACAGAATAGGACCACATCTTAGCAATCTGCGCTGAAGAATTTTCCTTCATTTGGAACTTTGTGGCCAACTGGGCTTGCTTTCCTTGAGCCAAGTGTGGAGGTGAAGGCAGTAGGACATCAATCTTGCAGCGGATCTGACGTCCATTTAGCAATTCACTGGGTGAAAATCCAGTAGGCAAAGGTGTGCGCCTGTAATGTTGCAGGAATTCTTGCAGTGCCATCCTTGATGCCAAAGATGATTTCTTTAGAGCCTGCTTGAAAGATTGAACTAGGCGTTCAGCAGCTGCATTTGTAGCAGGGTGATATGGCGCACCTGTTAAGTGTACAATTCCTCGTTCCCTGCACCACTGCTGGAACTCTTCAGATGTGAAGGTAGTAGCATTGTCTGAGACAATGGTATGAGGGTAACCAAAATGAGCAAAGTCCTCTTCCAGCAGGTTGGTAGTAGCTTTTGTAGAGATTGAACTTGTCGCATGTATGCAGGGATACTTGGAGTAAGCATCAATCATGACCAGCCAGTTGTTTCCCATGAAATTAACAGCATGGTCAATGTGTAGTCGGCTCCACGGTTTTTCTGGTAGCATCCAGGGGTGAACTGCAGGTTTTGATGCCTTGTTTTGATGTTCTTCACAAGAGGTGCGTAGACGACATGCTTCCATGATGTCAGCATCAATTCTTGGCCAGTAGACTGCAGTGCATATAAGCTGCTTCATATGCTGCATGCCAAAATGTCCCAAATGAAGCAGCTCCAAGACTTGTCATTGCAATGACACAGGGATTACTACCTGAGACCCATAAAGTAGGCACCCACTGGAATTGGTATTGGTAGTAGGAATTGGAGTAGGAATAAGAATAAGAAGTAGGAATTGGTGAAATTTCTGTAAGGCGTAAATGATGGCCAGGGCTTCTTTCTGTATATGGCTGTACCGGCGCTGGGTTTCTGTCAGCGTTTTTGATACATTGGCGAGAGGGCACTCACTGCCATCAGGGTAGCGGTGAAACAATACTGCACCAATCCCAACGTCTGACGCATCGCAAGCAATCCCAAGTTCCAGGGATGGATCAAAGTGAGCAAGCAGGTTCTCACTGCATAGAAGATCCTTCAATTTTACAAAAGCAGCTTGTTGCTTTGCTTCCCAGCGCCATTTTACGCCTTTTCTTGTAAGCATGTGAAGTGGCGCAGTGACTGTAGGAAGGTTGGGCAGGAATTTGGCATAGAATTGCACTGAGCCCAGGAAAGATCGGAGACTGGGAACATCAGTGGGAGGAGGCATCTTGAGTACTGCCTCCACTTTGGATCCCTTAGCAATGCCATGATTTGAGAGGATATGGCCCAAGTATTCCACTGATGGCTGTGCAAAAATGCATTTTTCTAAGCGGCATCTCAGCCCTTTTTCATCCAAGCGCTGTAGTAATCTCCGAAGGTTTTCCAAATGTTCTTGTGGTGTTTTTCCACCTACAAGTATGTCATCAAAGTAGACAACCACACCTGGAAGATCGCAGCACATTTGCTCCATTATTTCCTGGAAATAAGCTGGAGCAGAACTAATGCCAAAGGGTAATCGTAATTGAAGCAGCACCCCTCGGTGAGTGCTTAAGGCAAGCTTCTTCTGGCTCACAGGACCAAGTCGAATCTGGTTATAGGCATCCGCCAGATCAATTTTGGTAAAGCAGTAACCTCCTCCCAGTTTGCGCATCAAATCCTCTGGGAGAGGAATTGGTTGACGATGGACCTCCAGTTGAGGATTCACTGTGGCTGAGTAGTCTCCACAGACTCTGATCTTTGGGCGTTGCTCTTTCATTAATTTAGCTTTGCGAACTGAGACCACTGGAGTGCCACTATCATTGAACTGTGTGGGCTTCCACACACCTTTGGCAATTCCTTCATCATAGGCATGATTGAGGTCCTCCTGAATTGCAAAAGGCACTGGTCTTGCCTTGCAAAAGACAGGTTTAGCATCGGGTTTAAATTTGACCTCCAACTCAAAATCCTTCAGGCAACCCAATTTTGGTTTGAAGACATCTGGAAATTCCTTGCATAACTGCTTGCAGACCTCTTGCAGTGACTTGTCTGCAGTATAATCCTGCTTGATCGCATGGACAGTAGTAGTACTGGATCCATTGTATAAAGATTCCAGCATTCCATCAATGGATATTCCCAGTTGGTAAATAGTAGTGTTGTAAAAAGTATTGATTTTGGATTATTTTAAGTAAAAGTAAAAGTAATTTGAAAAATTTTAATTTAAGTAAAGTAAGAGTAAAAGTAATTTGTAATTTTTTAATTTAAGTAAAGTAAAAGTAAAAGTAATGGTCAAAATTTTATTTAAGTAAAGTAAAAGTAAAAGTAAGACCTATTTTTTAAAGTAAAAGTAAGAGTAAAAGTATAATAAAAGTAATTTTGAACGGAGCAAAACACCGGTTTTTGGAGCTCCAAAGCTCTGTTCCAAAGTTTTTTTGCTAATTTTATGTATAAATTATCATTTTAATAAGTTTTTAGTCAAAATAAATGGTTTTAGCGTGTTAGTGGCTTAAAAAATGTTCTCTTGCCATTTACTTTACAAAAAGCCCATGGGGAATTTACCCTTTCAAATTACTTAAATTTTACTTAAATTAATTTAAGTATTTGCAGAGGAAAATCCGAGTAAGAGTAAAACTAAAAGTATTTGAAATTTCAAAAGTCGAGTAAGAGTAAAAGTAAAAGTAATTGAAATTTCAAAAGTCGAGTAAAAGTAAAAGTAAAGGTAATCCAAAATCCGTTACTTTTATTACTTTAAGTAAAAGTAAAAGTAACTTTTTACAACACTAGTAAATAGCAGTTCTTCCCAGTAGGTTTAGCTTTGGAACTCGGCAAACAACGTAGGGAAGAGGCAGAGTGTTGGTGTGTGTGCCAACACTTGTGTCCAGGACACAGGTTCCAAGAACTGGCATGTAATGCTTTGAGGCAGATTCATAGAGTTCGTTTTGTACTGGTTTCAGCTCTGGCTTTCCCAGCTTCTTCCATGTGTCAATGGAGATGAAATTTTCCCCTGCCCCAGTGTTCATTTCCATCTTCACAGGTTGATTATTCAACTGGAAGTCGCAATGTAGCTGAGAATAGAATGGACCATTTTGTGCACAGACTTGACTCTGTGTGCAGATTTGGCGACCCCAGATTTGTTCTGTGAATTCTTCTTAGAAAAACAGACAGCTTCAATATGCCCCTGTTTCTTGCAATAATCGCAGGTAGCAGTTTTGAAGCGGCAGGTATCAGCCTTGTGATTGGCCTTTCCACAGCGAAAACAGGAACCCTGTTTAGTAGGTCCCAAGTGCTGGCTCACAGCTGGTTGCTTGATTCCAGCCATGTTATTTGTAGCAGTCTTCATGTGCAGTTTTCCAGACAGGATTTTCTTGACAGGTTCAGCCTTGGAACCATAGACAGTCTCCTTGGCCACCTTGGCAGCATTTTCTGTTTCAATGGCCAGTTCTATGGCTCTGGTGAAATTGAGCTCATCATCCTTAATCTTGAAGAAAGCTTTTAGAACAGCCCCATTTCCCACTGAGCAGATGAAACGGGTTCGCAAGGCTTCATCTTGTGGGTCCTTGATAGAAGCAAAATCGCAGGTAGCAGCATCCTGACGAATTCTGGCTGCTAATTTCTGAATGGTTTCTCCTGGTTTCCTTTTGGTGTTTGACCAAAACTTAAAATGCTCTCGAACAATGAAGCGTTTAGGGTCAAACTGGTCCTTCATAAATTCTACAATTTCTTCCATTGTGAGTTCATTGATGTCCTTAGGAGGCGTCTGTTGAGATGCCAGATTTGCAAGAAGCTTGTAGGTGGTGGCTGATTGGTTTGTCAGAAACACTTGAGCTCGTTTTTCAGCTGGAATAGAGTTTGCCCCAGTGAAAGTCTGGAACCGAGCCCTATAATCAGTCCACAGTTCAGCAGTAGAATCAAACCCAGGGAAGCTAGGGATGGCGGCAGCAGTTGGAGAGGCCCCTACTGCTAAACCAGAAATACCCTTAACTGAGAGTGTTTCCATCAGTTGCTTGGTTTCAATCCTGGACTGTTTGAGTTCATCCATAAGAAGTGATTCTCTCCTTTCTGCTTCTTTTCTCTGGATCTCCATTTGCTCTTGAAGCAGCTTGATCAGTTCATTTGTTTTGGACATTTTTGCAAGTGACTGTAATTACACCAGAAAATAAGCAGGTATTCTGGGTAATCTGGGTGTCAGACCAGGAAGGTAGCAGCAACAGTAGCAAATACAATAGAAGATCTTGCTCGTCACGCCAGTAGATCCTTGTTGTGTTTTCAGTGGCGATGTACACAAAAGAATTCCAAAACAGTAGTTTATTTGCTAACAGGAACAGATAAACAGCAGCAGTAGCAAAGTAGCACAAGGCAAAGCAGCAATATAGTATAGCCAGAGCAGTAATGACAAAGCACAAAGAAAGGCAAATATACACAACAATAATCACGAGCTAACAGGCTCCATTTATATACCAGCAAAGCATGTTTCCAGAAGTTTCTAGAAAGTTCTTAGCCAATGAGCATTAGGTAATATGACCTCACTTTCCAGAATGTTCTAGAAGGTTCTACATACAATCGTAGGAAAACATTTTACTTAAATAATTTTATCACTGTAGTTTATATCAAAGTATTAGCAGTTTGTAAAGTACCTTAACAGCATTCTTTAAGTAACATAAATGGTTTGCTCTATTTGTAAAACATTTTTTAAAAATAACATAAATGGTTTGTGATTAAGTATAATATTGTTATAAACAAGAATATACTGCTAATAATTATGTAAAAATGTACATATATTATGTAAATAAAATAATAATTTAGGTTTAAAAAAATTGAAATATGAAAATAAAAAATTTTGTTCTGCTTAGAAAAAAAAACTTTTGTATAATAAAAAATAAGTTTTTTTACTCACAAAGTACTTAAATTCTAAAATGTGACTATTCATTACATAAAACAAATAATTAACAGTAAAAATGTTAATTTTTATTTGAAAAAAAAGACCAAAATTACAAATTCTGCTTAATTTTTCGCCTGCCCCGGCCAAGACCCCGGCCCCGGCCGGGGCAAAATTTTCTACCCCGGCCCCGGCCCCGGCCGCGGCCCCGGCCCCGGCCCCGGCAAATCCAAAGTTCTCTACCCCGGCCCCGGCCCGGGCCCAGGCATCAGCAAAAATTCTGCCCCGGGAAAAATTTTGCCCCAGCAAAAATTCTGCATTTAAAAAAAATCTAATAATCACATGGGTTGGAAAAAATCTGTAGATTATCCCCGGATAAACTGTGGTATCCCCGCATAAGCACCCAGATAAACTATGGTATATATATAGCAATGTAGCCTCACGACACTGCGCCAACTAAAATTAAATAACGTGGGTAAGTTTTGTAATTCATGATCATCTTTTTCTGCTCATTATTATTATTTTTATTTAAAAAATATAATTGCAATCCTTGCTGGTGCGACGATTTAGCCCCAATCAACCGCTATATACCGTAGTTTATCCGGAAATAATCCCGGGATACACATACCCGGAGTATACCCCGGGTATACCTCGGTTTGTGAATTCCAGCCAAGAAGAACAGAGACATTAATTACAGAGTTTATTTAAGTTCTCTAATTATAGTTGGCGCGGTGCCATGGGGCTTAATCGCCATGTGGCGCTCCCGTGCCACCGATAATTCAATTATATTTTTTGAAATAAAAAGAAGAAGATGAAAATTTATAAAAGAATTACGTATGTTCTCTAATTATAGTTGAAGCGGTGGATTGGGGCTAAATCGCCGCACCAGCAAGGATTGCAATTATATTTTTTAAATAAAAATAATAATAATGAGCAGAAAAAGATGATCATGAATTACAAAACTTACCCACGTTATTTAATTTTAGTTGGCGCATGAGGCTACATTGCTGTGTGGCGCTCCGACACCTCTAATGATTGCAATTATTTTTAGAAAATAAAGAATGAGCAAAAGAAGAATATGAACATGAATTAAAAATTTTATTTCATCGACGTTCTCTGATTATAGTTGGTACAGTGCCTCGAGGTTAAATCGCCACATGAACGATAAAGGAATATCGATTTTAAGATATCAGCGTTAGAATAATACTAAAATAAGAAGAAAAAGATGAACATGAATTAAAAAAATTTTCTAACTAATTATAGTTGGTTAATTATAGTTGGCGCGGTGCTATGGGGCTAAACTGCCGCGGGGCTTCCTGCGCCACGGATAATTGCAATTTTTTTAAATAAAAAATTTCAATTAATTTTTTTATCAATAAAACAAGAATTAACAAAAAATATTTTATTGTTTTTGTCGTTTTCCGCTCCATTGAAGTAGATGGCGCTGTGCGGTTTCCGCCACCAATAGCAACCAAGCACAGCCGTCTGCTGTTATTGAGCAGTTTCTATGAGGAACTGTCCGCTGTCTGCTCTGTACAATCCTTATTGTTGCCAAACGGCTTTTATTGTGCGGTAAGAAGATTTTATTTTGCTAGTTTTCAATTTATTATTTTGATCAATAAATCGATTACAAGGACCTAAATAAAAAAGTGGCTCCTAAGATAGTTGCGTGAATTTTTTTTCTTTCCAATGAGCCCATATATATTTTTGATCAATCAGTATCGAAGGAGAAATATCGATTTTAAGAAATGAGCGTTAGAATAATAATAATAAGAAGAAGGAGATGAACATGAATTTCAAATTTTACCCACATTCTCTAATTTGGTTGGCGCGGTGCCGCGGCGCTAAATCGCCCTGTGGCGCTCTCGCGTCACCCATGAAATTCGTTTAGTTTCTTTCGGTTTATAAAAATTTACATATTTGTGGCAAACATAATTTTTCTTAGCTCAGTCCCCTCGTGTACAGTAGCCTCGGGTCCAGTACCGTCGAGTCCAGTACCCTCGTTGTCCTGGAATCATTCTCTAAGCTTATAAATTTTTGCTAAACAATTTTATTAAAATCCTAAAATCGCGCCAAACTGTATCACAATAAATTCGTATTTCATAATGTGTTTTTAAAGAATCTTTATAATGCAGCAACTTGGTTATAAAATTGCAGTTTTAACCATTAAACGCTTAAACTTATCATAAAAAAATCCAATTCCGAAAGCATTGTTCAGAAAAAAATGCGTTTGCAAAAGTGTAAACCTTAAATCTGAAACAAGAAAATGTGAATCGATAGCCTTAACCCTTTCTCATCACCCGAACGCTTAACCCTTTCTCATCACCTGAAAGCTTGAACACTTGAAAGGCCAACACAATGAACACCCTAAACACATAAACACCCCGAACACATGAACACATCAAAGATTTGAACACCCCGAACACCATAAACACATGAACACCCCGAACAAACAAACACGCCGAACACAATGAACACTAAAGATTTGAACACCCCAAACACCATTAACACATGAACACCCCGAACACACAAACAACCCGAACACAATGAACACTTCAAAGATTTGAACACCCCGAACACCCTGAACACATGAACACCCCAAACACATGAACACCCCAAACACATGAACACAATGAAAACACTTTAAACATTTGAATCGAACACCCCAAACACATGAACACAACTCAAAAAAAAAACACACGAACACCCCAAACACAATGAACACTTCTAAAGATTTGACACACCAAACACAAACAACAGACAAACACCATAACACACAAACACCCCAAACACAATGAACACTTCAAAGATTTGAAGTGTTCATTGTGTTTGGGGTGTTCGTGTGTTTGGGGTGTTCATGTGTTCATGGTGTTTGGGGTGTTCAAATCTTTAAAGTGTTCATTGTGTTCGGTGTGTTCATGTGTTTGGGGTGTTCATGTGTTCAGGGTGTTCGGGGTGTTCAAATCTTTGAAGTGTTCATTGTGTTCGGGTTGTTTGTGTGTTCGGGGTGTTCATGTGTTAATGGTGTTTGGGGTGTTCAAATCTTTACAGTGTTCATTGTGTTCGGCGTGTTTGTTTGTTCGGGGTGTTCATTGTGTTTGAGGGTGTTCGGGGTGTTCCAGGTGTTCAGGGTGTTTGTGGTGTTTGAGGTGTTCAGGGTGTTCACTGTGTTGGCCTTTCAAGTGTTCAAGCGTTTGGGTGATAAGAAAGGGTTAAGGCTATCGATTCACACTTTCTTGTTTCAGATTTAAGGTTTATACTTTTGCAAACGCTTTTTTTTTTGAACAATGCTTTTAGAATTGGATTTTTTAATAATAAATTTAAGCGTTTAATGGTTAAAACTGCAATTTTAAAATCAAATTGCTGCCGCATTTTAAAGATTCTTTAAAAACACGTTATGAAATAAAAGTTTATTGTGATATAGTTTGGCGCGATTTTAGGATTTTAATAAAGTTGTTTAGCAAAAATTTATAAGCTAAGAGAATAATTCTAGGACAACGAGGGTACTGTTCACGAGGGTACTGAGCTAAGAAAAAATACGTTTGCCACAAATATGTAAATTTTTTTAAACCGAAAGAAACTGAACGAATTTCATGGGTGACGCGGGAGCGCCACGGGGCGATTTAGCTCCGCGGCGCCGCGCCATTCATAATTAGAGAACGTGGGTAAATTTTGAAATTTATGTTCATCTCCTTTTTCTTCTTATTATTATTATTCTAACGCTCATTTCTTAAAATCGATATTCCTTCTTTGTTACTGATTGATCAAAAATAAACATGGACTCATTGGAAAAAAGAAAGATTCACGCAACTTTCTTGGGAGCCACTTTTTTATTTAGGTCCTTGTTATCGATTTATTGATTAAAATAATAAATTGAAAAATAGCAAAATAAATACGTCTAATCGCACAATAACAGCCTTTTGGCAACAATAAGGATAGTACAGAGCAGACAGCGCTCTTCAGTGAAACTGCACAATAACAGCAGACGGCTGTGCTTGATTGCTATTGGTGGCGGAAACCGCACAGCGCCATCTACTTCAACCGCGCGAAAAACGGCGAAAACAATAAAATATTTTTTTGTTAATTCTTGTTTTATTGATGATAAAATTAATTGAAAGTTTTTATTTAAAAAAATAATAATAATTGCAATTATCGGTGGCGCGAGAAGCCCCGCGGCAGTTTAGCCCCACAGCACCGCGCCAACTATAATTAACCAACTATAATTAGTTAGAAAATTTTTTTAATTCATGTTCATCTTTTTCTTCTTATTTTAGAATTATTCTAACGCTCATATCTTAAAATCGATATTCCTTTATCGTTTATGTGGCGATTTATCCTCGAGGCACTACACCATTTATAATCAGAAAACGTGGATGAAATAAAATTTTTAATTCATGTTCATATTCTTCTTCTGCTCATTCTTTATTTTCTAAAAATAATTGCAATCATTAGAGGTGTAGGAGCGCCACACAGCAATGTAGCCTCAGCAATGTAGCCAACTAAAATTAAATAACGTGGGTAAGTTTTGTAATTCATGATCATCTTTTTCTGCTCATTATTATTATTTTTATTTAAAAAATATAATTGCAATCCTTGCTGGTGGGGCGATTTAGCCCCAATCCACCGCTTCATCTATAAATAGAGAACGTACGTAATTTTTTTATAAATTTTCATCTTCTTCTTTTTATTTCAGAAAATATAATTAAATTATCGGTGGCACGGGAGCGCCACATGGCGATTAGGCCCCATGGCACCGCGCCAACTATAATTAGAGAACTTAAATAAACTCTGTAATTCATGTCTCTGTTCTTCTTGGCTGGAATTCACAAAGCGAGGTATACCCGGGGTATACTCCGGGTATGTGTATCCCGGGATTATTTCCGGATAAACTACGGTATATATATATATACCGTAGTTTATCCGGGTGCTTATGCGGGGATACCGCAGTTTATCCGGGATAATCTACAGATTTTTTCCGGCCCATGTGATTAATAGATTTTTTTTAAACGCTTATATCTTAAAACCGATTTTCTTCCGTTGTTACTGATTTATCAGAGATAAACATGAGCTCTTTGGAAAGGGTAAAAATCGCGCAATAACATTTTTAGGTGCCACTTTTTTCAGTGTCCAAAATTTAAAATTTAAATTGTTGACATAATTTTAAAGTCGTATTAATAATCGAGCACTATTAGAAATTTTTATTATTGCTTAGCTAAGATTCCATTACTTTTTTATATTTAATAAGTGGTAGACTAGTGTTGAAAAATGTTCTAAAAATAGAGCAGGAAAAAGGGACGATTTCTCCCCGGGCGTATGTTTAGACAGAAAAGATGGGGAATAGTCTGAAATGGACATTATGTGAACCATAGGAAAATTGCATTTGCTTTGGGCAGCTGCCAACTGAATAAAAATTTCTACCATATGGTAATGATCTGTTTATACGTTGAACTAATTACACAGCATGCTGTTGCATTTTTTCTGTAGTCTAATAAAATCTCAATTAAAGAAATCATAATGACAGCAATTTTTGACAAGCACGAAATCGCCACTTCTTTAGTTAGAGCGTTATATTTTTTGTGCAAGAATATAAATTGTTTGTGCGATAAATAGGAAAAAGTGGCGATTTCGCGCTTGTAAAAGATTGCTGTGTGTGAGTATAATTTCTTCAATTGCTATTTTATCAGATTAAAAAAATGCAATGTAATGCAATGTAACTAAAAAAGTGCTGTGTAATTGGTTCAACGCATAAATAAATTATTATCATATGACAGAAATTTTAACTCAGTTGGCAGCTGGCCAAATCAAATACAAATTTCTTATGATGCAAATAATGTCCATCTCAGACAAGTCTACATATTTTCTGTCTAAACACACGCCCGGGGAGAAATCGCGTCTTTTTCTTGCTGTATTCTTAGAGCATTTTTCAAGGCTAGTTGATTATTTGAATGCGTAGAAAAATAGACGTAGTACACTGTATAAGGCGTTTTGTTTCTAATTATTAAATAACACTTTTTCTTGCTTAAATAATCTAATGTAACGATTAAAAAAAAAACTAAACCCATTTACATCGTTTAAAAACACCATACTAAATGAATACGAAATTTTTAAAGGTCATTTTATACATAGTTTATACTATTGTTTCTTATGACCAAAATGATGCTTGAACCTTATTCCGGAGCTTCGCAATGAACTTTTAAAGCCCTGGTTTGATCATTTGCGAAAAGTTACAGAATTATTTTTAATATTGGACAATCATGGCTGGAATTACCCCGTTAAATCCATTTCAAAGAAAATAAAAAAATAAATATATATTGGAAATAAATAAACCTGCCACATATGAGACAGAAAATGATTGCAATGAATTTTTTTTAATTTTTTTTTCTCGCGCCGCAAAACCACCTCGCGCAAAATAAAAAATTTAATAAATGCGCGTATTTTATTTTTTATTAAATTAATCCTACGGGAGAAAATATTTAACCACCTCTCGAGTTGGATAAATTCTTATTCTTAAAACAATAGAAAAAATTTAACCCGGTTTTTACCTGGTAAAATTGATTTTTCACTCGCATTCTTAAGCACGTAAAAAAAGTTAACCCGGGGTAAATTTTAACCGCGTGTCAGAATGCGCGCCCTGATTTTAATTCTGTTTCTTCTAAAACATAAACTCATATGAAAAGGCAGCGAATTGAGCAATTTTCTTGGTGGTCATTTTTGTATTAAGGCTCTTTTTATCAATTTTAGGTCAAAAAAATTGAATTTTTTTATAAAATCTTTGAAAAAAACAACTTCTGCAAAAAAACATTTTAGAATTAGAATAAACTATAAATAATAAATAAATAAATTTTTGCAAAAAATACCTTCTTGCCTCTTTTAGTTCACTCCATGTTAGGGATTTTCTTTACATTTGATTATTTAAAACAAAAGTGCTTCTAAACCAAAAATAACAAACAATTGTTATATTTTTTATGTATATTTTTTGCATTTAAGTATAGAGTCGCAGGTAATTTAATCCAACAACAGATCTTTGGGATTTTTCAAAACCACACCATTGCACGTAAATCTTGATTTTTTCCTAAGCCCAATCAAAACCCAAAAATTAAATTTATTATAATATTTTCATTTAATATGAAAATATTTAATGAAAATATTATTTAATATTTTCATTTAATAGTGGGTTTTAAAAAATGCCGAATAACTTACTGTTAAAAAACTCAAGAATAAGTGTGATTGAGAATGATGTGAATAGTGTAATTTTTCGGGTAAAATTTTGGTCAAAAAAAATTAAGTATAGGCGTACATTTACTTTTGTTATATATTCTGGAGCTAAACAATCGTTACGTGGTTTAATAAACCTTTTTACTGTGGTAATAAGTTGTATAAAAAATTTATTAAATAATATTGGTCATAAAATATAGTATAACCAAACATAACGCCAAAATTTCTTTAACTGAAAATGTTAATTAAAAACCAAACTAAGAACACTTCCAAATTTAAAACAAGTAACAACAAAATAATCTGCATTTTAATTTTATATCAGTACTCAAAACATTTGATACCGGGTACATATTGCGGACTAGATTTGATGGTTTTAAAGGAAAATCTCTGTTTAAAACCAGTCCATTTTCAGACGGGCACCAATAACCGAACCAAATTAAAAACAAAGCAAACATTGTAAAGAAAGACCTCTTTGAATTTTACGTAAAAGAAAATTTTTTTAACACAATTTGTTAAAAAAATACTTAGTTATATTGTCTAATGGATCGAATTCAAAAAGTTAGCTTGTTCCTGCATTTTAGCCCCACAATAATGGGAAGGAAAAGATGAAAGGAAAATTTTGAATCCACGCCGGAATATTATAAATAAAAGTGTAAGCTGAAATGAGTCCAGGAAGCGCCTAAAATATCAATACAAACGTTTTCTTTAAAATCTGTTAACAGATATTAATTTAAAATCCTGACCCTTCAATTTTTTTAAGCAGACCTTAACCCTCAACCCCTTTAACCCTCAACCCCTTCCCCCACTCTTAGCTGCAAAAAAACCATGCTTATCTGAAGTTGAATATATTATATTTTTACTTTAAAAGAAACATAAATGAGTAGGGTAGTGCATTTAATTTCGGCACTTTTTCGTTTTTCCGATCTAACTTTTCACTGTATGGCCCGATTTTCATGTTTGATAGCTCATTTTGAAGTTTTCACGATACTGCGTTGCGTCACAAAAATTTCACTGTATGAAAGTAGTTTTTTTACTTAATTAAATCAGTTTTTAAAAAAATAAAAAAATTGCCGAAATTAAATATGTACATTTAATTTCGGCACTTTACAAACAATCGATTGTTTCTCAGTCAAAAAATCATCATTTTCAAAAATTTAAAAACCTATCATTATCTGCATACAGTTTTCTTTAATTTAAGCTTCTACTTGTTGTTTAACGTCTAACTGGCAAAAAGTTACAACTAAAATGCCAAATGGTATCAAAATGAGCAAAATTTGGGAAAAAAGTGCATTTAATTTCGGACACTTTTTAAAAGAATCCCCTTAATCGAGTTTAACTGCAGTGTTATGACCCCTACACATTTCAACGTTGTCTTTTAACTATTTACAACTACAATTTAACACCCGACCACTTAATTCAACCCGTTTTTACCTACAGTAATATTTGTGCCGAAATTACACTATTTTATTTTATAACGATTGCTCACCTCAGACGCAACGTAGAACCACGGGGACTAAAAATTCAGAAAATATACTAAGTTTTACCAGGGAAGTTTAATTTTTAAACCAATTTCTTGCGTAATCATGAAATGCCCATGTTCTAAAAACGAGTAACACTTTTATTTTTTATAAATCACACAATTTCACAGAAAAATATCATAACATAACAAAGAAAAAAACTAACGAAAGTCATTTACATATAATTAGCTCTCATTTGAGCTATCAAACGTCGTATTCCGTCTAGTATTACCAGAGATATAGTCCAAAATCAAAAATGCCCAATTTGGAAAACTGCCGAAATTAAATGCACTACCCTATTTTAAACAAAAATGCTAATCAAAGCGATTAAAACAAATTTTGGTTTCAAGGTGCTATGAATATGGGGTTTTATTATTTTGTGTTTCTTATTTAGTGTCTCGTCAACTGGCCCCCAAAAAAATCGCCCCGGTAAAACTGGCCCAGTCAATTCGCTCCCAGCCAACTGCACCCTGACAAATTTGTCCCCTGACAAAAAGGCTTCAATTGGTCCACGACAAATTGGCCCCGACAAATTGGTCCCGTCGAATTGGCCCCCGTTAATTGGCCCCGTCAATTGGCCCCCGACAAATCGGCCCCGTCAATTGGCCCCCGACAAATTGGCCCCCGTCAATTGGCCCCCGACAAATAAATAAAACAAACCAATTGTCAATTGGTTCAAGTGAATTATTTTGTGGGGTTCAGTGCTATTATTATTTTAACTTTAAAATCACCGGGGAATGAAACAATTACTATAAGGTTATCTAAGATAAGTTTTTTTATTATTTTATATCACTTTAACTGTGTATTAAATGTAATTGATTATTATCAAGAATATTAAAGCCGAGTAAATAATATGAAGATCAGTGTTTAGTGCTGTATCTTCTTTAAGCCACAAAAAACACAACTAAAGTCTTTGGCGTGTCGTTAATTTCAATGCAAAAAAGCGCGAATTTAACAATGAATGCGATTTCTATTCTTTTTTGATTATCTTTTTTAAACATTTACATTTCGGACTTTTTACATTTAAAGTAAAGGCACGCATAAGATTTTTACTTTTCTTTTTTGTGGCCTTAACCCCCTGCCGCTTTTGCTTTTAAATAAATGTATTTTGCGTTGTACTTGCGTTGATTTTGCGTTGATTTTTACTTTTCTTTTTTTTGGCTTTTAGCCTTTAACCCCACCGCCACTTTTATTTCTAAATAAATGTATTTTGCGTTGTATGTTGTTTTCGTGTTGCTTCCTTTCTTGTACAAAAGTTTAAATAAAAGTGTGCGCCCGGATCAACAATAATATAGTACCCCCAATATAATGGCAATGGGTATCAGGTAATCTCCCAACAGTGGAAAGTCCCAACATTTTTGAAATCACTCAACATACAGCTTTAAATTTAATTTTCCATCTGTATTTAGAGATTTAGAGCTATAAAGCAGATCTCTATATATTCTTGATGTTACCGACCGTACAGCAACTAAATTAAACCCAACAAACGAACTAATAAAACCCAACTAACTACACCACTTTTGTGCTTTTAAAATTCGTAAGTAAATATAAGGTGATCTGGAGAAAATAATCGAGCAAGTGTTGTTTTTTTGGCGCGTGCCAAGCGCGTCCGATGGCGTACTTATACAGTGAGTTGGCGCGTTGTACATCTATCGCCGCACTCGTAACGATTAAGGGTTAAACTAAAACATACAAAAGTACACAACACAAAAAAGTACACAAGTATGCCCAAAATTTGCCAGGACCTTCATTATTGAAGCTATTTTCTTAGTGCCTCTACCTTAGGCTAGAATGTAATGGCCCATTAATGTTAACCGTTATCTTTTTTTCGTCGGACTGGCGTATAATTAAGTATTAGTCAGCAATTAAGCAGCATTAGCGGTCTTTTAATTCTAAAAAAAATGTTGATTAAATACGCAAGCAAAAAAACCAAAGAGCTGCGATTAAATTCCGTGATAGCCAAATTCGCGCGATCTTTAATTGGTTAACAAAAAATACCAATTTTTATTAGCAACCGCACAACAAAAATAAAACATTGTTTTAGTGGGCGTGGCTTATTTACAAATCAATTTGTAAATAATCAACGCCCACTAAACAGTTTTTATTTTGATGTTCGGTCGCTAATTGGTATTTCTTATGTTAACCAATTACAAATCGCGCGAACTTGTCGGAGCCAATTTGTTGGGGACCAATTTGTCGAGGCCAATTGACCGGGGACCAGTTGTTCGCAGGCCAATTGACGGGGGCCAATTTGTCAGGGGGCCAATTTTTCTGGGTGCCAGTTGACTGGGGACGAATTGACTGTGGGCCAGTTTTTGTTGGGGGCCAGAATTTGTTGGGGGCCAGTTGACGTGGAACCTCTTATTTTTGTTTCAAGGTTCGATGCAGAGTCAAACTTTTCGTCTTCGATTTTAATATTTTTTTGTGAAAACCTGACTCCTGCCCCGAATAGCCCACAAAATTTTTTCAAAAAAATATCTCCAGTGGTTCAGGAGCAATGACCCCCCAAAATGGGCGTTTTTTGACGATTCTGTACGTGAAAGATTGCCCAATAGGTATAACGATTTTTGTTTCAAACTATACATTAAAAGAAAGCGGCTACTTTCTACTTTAAATTGATACCTTGATCGTTAAGATTGGTGCAGTATATGTCGAGATATTGTGTTTCTCGAAGAAAGATTTTTTCGTTAAAAACGCGAAGGGAAGGAAAGAAAGGTCGGGAAAACTTCACAAACTCACTGCCGTTGTTTGGTGTTTTTAACGGAAAAATCGCGGGTTATATGTACGGGAAACGCAATATTTTGACAAATACTAGACCAATCCTAACGATCAAGGTATCAAATTAGAGTAGAAAGTAGCCACTTTCTTGAATACATAATTTGTAACGTAAATCTTAATACCCATTGAGAAATTTGTCACGTACATAATTGTCGAAAAATGCCATTTTTAAGAGGGTAATAACTCCTAAACCACTGCAGATATTTTGTTGAAAAATTTTTTGTGGGCTATTGGGGGTAGGGGTAAGGTTTTCACAAAAAATTGTCAAAATCGAAGACAAAAAGTTTGACTCCGCACCGCACTTTCAAGCACTAGAATATACGGTTTTTTTTTTTGCTTTTTTGAAGTATTTTTCGAGTTTCTAAGTGCTTAATATTAAAATAATCTTATTTTTACTATTTCATATGGGCATTTTGTAAAGTTTATTATGCAGTAAGCGTTTTTTAGTAAGAAATGTTGGTTAAATGTTTTGTTGCTTTGGATAATCATTTTAAAAAAACTATTATTGATAGTTAACCATTTTTTATATAGCTATTAACATTTAAAGTTAAAACTGGAATACAGTTACAAGAGCAACATTAAAACTGTAAAATTAAGCCTAAAAATAATATTTTTAAAATATAAAACTAACACCTGATGCAATAAACGTAAGAAACGTCTTTAGTGTTGAGTTTTAACTGTAAATTTAACAATGCAATACTAAGAATTACCTTAAAAAAGGATAATTTTTAAAATTTAGGAACAGTTCTATATTTTTCAGTTTGGTAAAAGCTAAGGCTAAAGTGCTTCAGTGCTAAGCGTTTTTTGGGCTTAGTACTAAAGCTAAGGCTAAACGATTTTTAAACCTTTAGTACTAAACCTAAGGCGCGGCTAAAATGAAATTTCCCAGCAATGCACACCTGTATGCTACACTTAAAGAACAGTGGAGGTTTAAAGTTTTTTTATAGTAGCCGAAATTAGGGCGCGAGTTATTAACTTCGGCCACCTGGAAAAAACTGTCTGTAACTATTGCCAAAACGATAATAAAAAATTTTAAATGTTGCAAATTTATCCTTAGGTATTGTTCTTGGTTTTTATAACTTAATTTTTTTCCCGTTTGCAAACTTTAATAATTATTAACAAGACTTAATATAATTATGTTAAAACCTTAAAAAAACAAGTTTCAATAACCTGTATTTTTTGTTGAATTTTTTTGGCTTAAAAATTGTTTAAAAAGCCAAACGAGCAAAAAAATTCTTTATAAATACGGTAGTACGATGATATTTGAAAACAGCAAAAAAAGGCAGGTTCTTTTACCTAAATTTTAAGGTGGCGGAAATTAACGGAATCTTAAAATGCGCAGTTAGTTAAACGCATTGCAAAGTGATTTTGAAGAAAATATCAAAACATGAAATTTAACAATTTTGAGCCTTAAGGTTAATGAAAACACTACAGTTCCAAAAAATTCTTTGATTTTTCCAAAAACAACCACTCGGGGTTTTTTGGGGGTCCTGATTACGAATCCGAACTTCGTTTTTTGATTTGACCCCCGAGGGGGCGCTAGGGGGGTTGCGACCTACCCTAGGGAGGCACTCTGACTCTACCCCGGTTTTACTTCAAAACCACCTCAAAGCACGTACTCGGAGTTGAATGCAGTATTGAATAATGTACACTTTTTTTAATTAAAAAGTTAAAATTAAAAAAAAAATTTTTTTGGTGTTAAAAATAACTCCCAGGGAATTCGAACCTAGAGCTCCTGTGTTCTGAGTCTTACGCTCTAACCACTCGGCTACTGCTCCCTCTCTGTTTCTTTGTTAAAAAATACTTTTAAACGACCGTTTCAAAATGTAGTTTCCCGACGTCAAATCAAAAAATATAAATGAAAGTTTAATCATTTGATAGACAATTTTAGTAATAAAATGAAATTAAATAACTTCAATAGCAGGGATTTCGCTGAAAATTGTTGTGGGCATGTACATTTGGTGTATCTAACTTGAGTTAAGTTTTTATTACGTAATATTAACTCTGGTTCTGTTAAATTGGGAAAAACTGTTTTAAAATGCCTTTTTTCAATGAAGCATTTCTCGGCGTGTAATAGTCCACCAAAAATGTTAAGGATACCGAACTGACCGAAAAGAAATACCCTTTCTCACAACATACAGTTTACTTCTATCCGTCACGTACGGCACGAGTTATACACAAAAACCGACAGGGTATCCCAACTGTATCGTTCCACCTTAATAGTTTTTTGTTATTTTACGTATTCATTTATTGCAAAGTTATGGAAATTTGTTTACAAATGGAGAACTCAACGAGTTAGAAACATTGGCGTTGTTTATTTAAAAATTGTATAGAGATCTACTGAGAAATTAGGCTCCAAAATTAATAAAACTTTCTCAAAAAACTCTTCAAAATGTCGGGTTTTCTCGGATTATTATTATACAATTTTGTTGAAAAAAAAAAAAAAAAAAAAAAACCCAAAAAAGACCCATTAGTAGTATACTGGTACGAAATGGTATCATTTTATGTACAAAACATACAACGGAGGAACCTCCATTTAAGTATTGAAAAGGGTAAAAACTATGATACCATTTCGACCATCGGAGGAAAGATGGCCGCCGTTCGCGGGTGTAATTACTCCATAACACATTTCAACAGCTAACGCCGAATGCTAACGCATTTCAATAGCTGCGAGATGAGCTATTATGCGCGCGGAGTGAAATTTTCGCTGTATCAAAAACTTGTTATATCAATATAGTAAAGGTATTTTCAAACACGTGGATGAGATAAAAAAGTCGTTCTTACACACTTCGACAGCTAACGCCCACCGACAAGCTTGCATGTAAAGTAATGGGTATAATTATGCGCGCGGATTGATTTTTTCTCTGTTTCAAAAAGTTTTCATATCATATGGTAAAGGTATTTTCAAACCTATCGATAAAATGAAAAATTCGCTCGCCAGTGTAATTTTCCAACACTTCCAAAGCTAACACCAACCTGAAAAGCTTACAGGCGGAGGCTAGAGTGTAATTATCCTGTTGTGCGATGAACTATTATGCGCGAGGGTTGATTATAAACTTTTGTTGTATAAAAACGAAAGTGTCTCATTTTATGTACAAAACATACAACGGAGGAACCTCCATTTAAGTATTGAAAAGGGTAAAAACTATGATACCATTTCGACCATCGGAGGAAAGATGGCCGCCGTTCGCGGGTGTAATTACTCCATAACACATTTCAACAGCTAACGCCGAATGCTAACGCATTTCAATAGCTGCGAGATGAGCTATTATGCGCGCGGAGTGAAATTTTCGCTGTATCAAAAACTTGTTATATCAATATAGTAAAGGTATTTTCAAACACGTGGATGAGATAAAAAAGTCGTTCTTACACACTTCGACAGCTAACGCCCACCGACACGTTTACATGTAAAGTAATGGGTATAATTATGCGCGCGGATTGATTTTTTCTCTGTTTCAAAAAGTTTTCATATCATATGGTAAACGTATTTTCAAACATACCGATAAAATAAAAAATTTCGCTCGCCAGTGTAATTATCCAACACTTCCAAAGCTAACACCAACCTGAAAAGCTTACAGGCGGACGCTAGAGTGTAATTATCCTGTTGTGCGATGAACTATTATGCGCGAGGGTTGATTATAAACTTTTGTTGTATCAAAACGAAATGGTATCATTTTATGTACAAAACATACAACGGAGGAACCTCCATTTAAGTATTGAAAAGGGTAAAAACTATGATACCATTTCGACCATCGGAGGAAAGATGGCCGCCGTTCGCGGGTGTAATTACTCCATAACACATTTCAACAGCTAACGCCGAATGCTAACGCATTTCACTAGCTGCGAGATGCGCGCGGAGTGAAATTTTTGCTGTATCAAAAACTTGTTATATCAATATAGTAAAGGTATTTTCGAAATAAAAAAATCGCTCGCCAGTGTAATTATCCAACACTTCGAAAGCTAACACCAACCTGAAAAGCTTACAGGCGGAAGAAAGAGTGTAATTATCCTGTTGCGCGATGAACTATTATGCACGCGGGTTGAAATTTTTGTTGTATAAAAACGAAAGTGTCTCATTTTATGTACAAAACATACAACGGAGGAACCTCCATTTAAGTATTGAAAAGGGTGAAAACTATGATACCATTTCGACCATCGGAGGAAAGATGGCCGACTGCCGCGGGTGAAATGACTCTATAACACATTTCAATAGCTAACGCCGAACAATCTATATGTGCACGTTTACAGGCGGAGGAAACGGTACAATTATGCTCGTGGGGTGATTATAAATTTTTACTGTGTCAGAAACTTGTCATATCATAACATTGTGAAATTGTTATAATAAACTGCTGAAATTGTAATTCTATATATATTTTAAAAATAATGTAAGTTACTATAAAAACTTATTATATATACTCATATTTTCATCAAAAAAAAAATTTTTTTTTTAATATTTTTTTATATTTTAATTTGGTATGAAACATCCCTCTACCTATACCTCTTAGGCTAAATTCCTAACCACTTAGCTAACACTGAGGGACACGCAAATATAATAAAAGTTATATATATATGCGGTAAAGTTACAGGTAGAGTAATGGGTGTAATTATGCGCGTAGGGTAATTTTTTTGCTGTATCAAAAACTTGTTATATCAATATAGTAAAGCTATTTTCAAACCTACCGATGAAATGAAAAAGTCGCCCGCCAGTGTAATTATCCAACACTTCGAAAGCTAACACCAACCTGAAAAGCTTACAGGCGGAGGAAAGAGTGTAATTATTCTGTTGCGACATGAAATAGTGTGCGCGAGGGTTGATTATAAACTTTTGTTGTATCAAAACGAAATGGTATTATTTTATGTACAAAACATACAACGGAGAAACCTCCATTTAAGTATTGAAAAGGGTAAAAACTATGATACCATTTCGACCATCGGAGGAAAGATGGCCGCCGTTCGCGGGTGTAATTACTCCATAACACATTTCAACAGCTAACGCCGAATGCTAACGCATTTCAATAGCTGCGAGATGAGCTATTATGCGCGCGGAGTGAAATTTTTGCTGTATCAAAAACTTGTTATATCAATATAGTAAAGGTATTTTCAAACATGTGATGAGATAAAAAAAGTCGTTCTTACTCATTTCGACAACTAACGCCCGCCGACAAGCTTGCATGTAGAGTAATGGGTGTAATTATGCGCGCGGGTTGATTTTTTCGGTGTTTCAAAAACTTGTCATATCAATATGGTAAAAGTATTTTCAAACCTACCGATGAAATGAAAAAGTCGCCCGCCAGTGTAATTATCCAACACTTCAAAAGCTAACACCAGCCCAAAAAGCTTACAGGCGGAGGAAAGAGTGTAATTATTCTGTTGCGTGATGAGTTATTTTATATAAAACTTGCAAGCATTAAATGACATCACAAAAATAAGTAACAAAAATAACATAAGCAAATAACAGGTTGTATTGCATAACAGTAAACATAAATTAATACAAATTGTAACCAATCATCGCAAAGAATCAAAGATGAATCCATAATATATATGAAGTAAATAAAATGTTAAACAGCATTTTTGTTATGGTTCGCGCGGAAAAGAAGCAGTGTACTTTGTGTTCCAAGTCTGTTAGCAGCTCTAACTTTTCCAGACATATCAAATTGCACGTGGTATAATTTTTTATTTTTATTAATTGAACTTTTTGCTGGTGATTTACATTTAGTAATTTCAGTATTGTCAACGCTGCGAAACGTGGACTCTTCGAGGATCAAAACTGCATAAACTTTGTTTTCCTTTTAAATCAAATGAAAAAATCACCAGCGAATATATACAAATATTTGTTCCTATGATGGTTCACTATTCAATAATTACTCCTCAATTGTATTTTAATTATGAACCACCTCAGGACGTAGTACCATCGGCCGCGGATATTTTTCAAATGGCTCAGACAGAACTGCTTGCTAATGAGAAGATATCACAAAATACAGAACTAGAATCCGACCCAAATCATTTCAATGTACATAAAAGTGATCGTACGGGGTACGCAGAACGGTTAAAACGTATTCTACCAAATTATTTTACAGAATCACCCGAAAAATTGAATGAAATTTTTAAATCATTAATAAAAGAAGATGGATTGTCGAGTGAAAAAGAAGATGATGTACGATTTGAACTGTTTATATCTCTCGGCAGACTTGATGCAGTTTAAACACAAAAAATTGATATAATTTGATATGATCCAAAAATAACGGCGTCAACATTTTTTAGGTATTTTATTTTTCCTATATTTGTGGGTAGATAATTTAAACATGGAAAAAGAAAGTAAACTCAATGATATTTTGGCTAAATTATGGTATGATCCCGAAAAACCGTCAGCATTTGTAGGTAAGCAAAAGTTGTATATTGCAGCTAAACGGGAGGTTCCATATATTACAAAAAAACAAGTGGAAAACTGGCTTCATAAACAATCGACCTATAGTAAAATGGCACCCACTAGACGAAGGTTTACTCGAAGAAAAATAATATCATTTGGAATTGATTTTTGTCATGAAATAGATTTAGCGGATATGCAAAATTTATCTCGAAATAATTCTGGAATATCCTTTTTGTTATTTGTTGTTTGCACTTTTTCAAAATTTCTCATAGTAAAGCCTTTAAAAAATAAAAAAATGACTACTGTTTCTGCAGCACTGAGAGAAAGTTTCGAAATCCGTCAACCTATTTATATACGAAGTGATTTAGGTATAAAATAAAACTTTTTAGAATTTTTATCATTTATATAACTAATTACAATATTTATAGGAACAGAGTTTTGGAATTCTGACGTTGAAAATTTATGCAAAGAATTCGATGTACATCACTACGCAGCCACTAACACTGTAAAAGCAGCAATTGTTGAAAGGTGTGAAAATGATAAATTACAGTTTAAATATTGTCAATCTATTATGCTTAATAATTAATTGTTTTATTTTATTCATTTTAATTTTTAAAATTGCAGTAAAACGTATAAAAATATATCCAAAGCTAAAAAACCGGAATAAGATATTGTTTCCTGACGATGGCTTGTATGATACTTAGTTTTTTCTGTTTAGAACAATTCGAACAATAAAAAACAAAATTTACAAATATTTGAAAGCCAGTGGTACAAAACGGTATTTGGATCAACTGCAAAATTTAGTTGACGGCTATAACAATTCAATTCATACATCAACAAAAATGAAACCCGCGGATATTACTATTGACAATCAAAACTGGGTTTTTAATAAACTGTACCCAGATTTTTTTAAGAAATATGAGAAAAAGAAAAAACAACCGCTTATTTTTAGATTATATGATAAAGTAAGAATAGCTAACAATCGAAAAACTTTTTTCAAAGGTTACAAGGAAAACTTTTCTGAGGAAATTTTTAAGATTTCTCATGTGATTCCGGGTAGTCCACCACTGTATAAATTGCAAACTTTAAATGATGAAGATATAGAAGGATCGTACTATTATTATGAATTGATATTAGTTTTATAGTCTATATATGTCTAAGTTACAATGTATATGCAATATTGATTGGGGTATCCTATTAAAAAATGTCGTTTTATTTTCACGTAATAAAAAATGTAAAAAATGGTTACATACTACAAACGGAAAGCGCTTATCCACTTCCTATTCAAAATGTTAGAGATTGGGAAATAGGAATATGCGAAGTTGATTTTCAAAATTCGTGGAATAATTTATACCCCGAGGAATATTTTTTAATCGCCACGCAGCTCGAACCTAAGTTTTCATATACTATTTATATTCCTGCAAATAAATATACCGAAACAAAACAATTAGTTGCAGTTCTCAAAAAATCTCTCGCAAAACTAACCGCTTGGACCAACAATGATGTTAAAACTAGTGGTGGTAAAATTTTACTAAACATTCCTAAAAATTGGACAGTTAAGTTTTCTCCATCCTTGGCTAGAATGCTTAAAATAAAACCGTGGCAAGAATATAGCGAAGGTGAAAAACATTTTATTTGCGATCTTGATCAAGATTATAGAAGAGTTTTCTTTACCTGTAATATTGTGGATTATGCATTATGTAACAATAAAATGGAACAAATTTTGGGATCTGTGGCAGTGGATTCTGATGTTGAAACGATTAGTATTAAACACTCTAATCCTTATTACGTAGATATAAATGAAAGTAGTTTTAAAATTAATGAAATTAAGATAGAGTTAAAAGATGAGTTAAGACGACCGCTTAAAGATTTACAGGGTCGAGTTTACATCCTTTTACACTTTCATAAAAAAGATGAATCGATATAAAATGTTATATATCTTATGAAATTCTATATTATTATTCCCGATGCACGCTAGAGGTCATCGTTTGTGTACCGCTTTGTGTAATTTAATAAAATCTCCATTTCTTCAAAAGTTAGCTCTTACATCCATGAAAACAAGTAAAAGAAATATTAAAAAACATTCACAAAGTAAGAAAATAAATAAAAAAATACACCAAAAAAACCGAAACCAGTTCAGAAACGAAAATCGCTGCGCACTCGTAAAAATGGAAAGCGAAATATTGGTTGAGGTAACAATTATTCTTAATTTAGTTATTCTTTTTCAGAATAAAAAAATATTTTTTAGGATATGGAATCCATCCCCTCGACTTTAGCAAACATATCCGATTATCATGTAGAAAAAGTTTTGACCAGCACCGTTTTGCCGCGTAGCGACCAAACTCCACTCGTGTTTGAAATATCAGCTCTTCCAGAACATTTTACCGATGTAAAAAACATACAAATGCACTTGGAATGTCGAATAAGAAAAAACGTTAACGATATAATAGTCGATACAACAGCGGACGATCGATATGCACCCTACTGCGGATTTTTGTCGACACTTTTTGCTGTAAGTTAAATCGATTAAAAAAAGCTCACAATAAATAAAATACAGTATTTTGTTTAGGAAACGCGAGTGCATTTCAACCGTCGTATTTTTGATAAAAATAGTTATCATCAACCGGTGTCGTATTTAAATATGCTACTGGATGAACCTCGCGAGCTCAAAGATACCTACCTACAAAATTCTCTATTTTACAAAGATAGTGCCGGAGCTTTCGCATTTACGGATGCTGTGGCAAATAAGGTAAACAACATAATTAATTTTAAATTTAATAAAAAAAACGTAATTAATGTATGCTTTTTGTAGGGATACGGGAGTCGTGCGGCGTAAGTTAAAAAATATTTGATGTTTTTTTGTTTTTTATTATCTTAAATTAATTAATAATTTTTAAAGTTTATCTGATAATTCGCAAATAATCTCGCTACAAGGTCGTCTGAGAGTGGAAGCTTTGAATACAGCGCGCCCCATAGCGGAAGGTGTTAATATTACTCTCTTTTTTGTACCCAATGCCCCAGAAAAATGTTTAATAGCGCCGGATGATAGTACTAAATACGTCGTGGAAATTTTGTCCTGTCATCTACTGGTACCCCGGCTTAAAGTTAACCCGAGTTTGCTTGGAAAATCCGCCAACTATCCCTGGATTAAAACCGAGGTAATCATAGAAATGTTTTGAAAATGGTAAATTCAACAACTAAACATATTATTTGTAGGTGGTTAAATATTTACATCAAAGAAACACCGTGACGTTTAATCCCCAAGTTATCTACAACGGAGATTGTATTCCGCGCAAAGCTATAGTCGTTCTTCAATCCGAAAAACAATATAATGGCGATATAAAAACGAACAATTTACAATTCGATCATTTTGGATGCGATGAAATGGTAATATTAAATATGATTCTGTCTAAAAAGCTAAAACTTGCGATAACTTTGACATCCTTAGGTTATGATTATAAATGGGCAGTCGGAACGTCCGATACGAGGTGGTTACACTCCGGTTTGGGATAAATATTTGTACAGCGATGTGTATAGCGGTCTTTTTACCGAGACATCTGATCATTACGGAAATCAAAACATCGATATTAACTGGGAACAATTTAGATCCGGCTATACAATTTGGGTATTCCTACTCCTTACATAAAATATCCGGAAATAAATAAAAACGGTTATAATGTATTCTTGTATTTAGGTCTTCGATTTAAGTTCCAATCGTTCCGCTAACGCAGATTATTATAGCGAACCTATGAGCGGCTCCGTAACACTTCGCATGCACTTCAAAGAAGCGTTAAATCACAATCTCGTCGTTTTAGTATTTTTACAAACGGAGCGTATTTATACGATAGAAGCTAAAGATAAAACTGTTAGTGATTCAGAAGCGTGTATTAATTTGTAATTTTTAAATGTTTAAAATAGTTACACCTTGCAGAATAGCGGTTTGCGGTCCTAGCGAATGTGGTAAAATATTTGTTTTATGGGTTGTGTTTGTTTTTGTAATTTCAAAATTTTGTTAAATAAATTTTTTAGGAAAAACGACTTTGCTTGTAAACACATTAAAACACAGTAAAAACTGTTTTCAACCGGAAATTACACACATCGCATGGGTGTACGGAGTCGAACAGAAACTATTGTTCAAAGATTTAAAATCCTACTTTAAAAATAGAATAGAATTTTTTGACGCGATTCCAAAGGAGCGCATTATTAAAAACAATTTGTTTCCAAAAAATGTTTGTGGCGCAATCGTTTTGGATGATCTTATGGAAGAATTGAAAGATGAAAAATTGCTATCAGACCTTTTTACAAAGGTATAATGCAAAATTTTTCTTATGTAACAGCATTTTGTATATATTTTTATTGGTTTAGTATTCGCATCACTAAAACAGTACGGCACGTGTGGGTAAAAACAGTACGGGCCGAGTCCTGTGTGAATTGCGTTTGCTACACCACGCGACTCTGACGCAAAACAGTACTGGCACAAATGAGTACTGGCAAAAAAAGAGTAAGATATTCACGTTTTGCGTTTGACTCAAAACAGTACTGGCACAAATGAGTACTGAAAAAATAACTTAATGTTAAAACTATTACTACTAACAGCTGCTTAACTTTATTACGATAAAAATTAATGAGCAGCGTTTTATACAGCAAACTTTTCTATTTTTAATAGATCATTTAATAAAGTTCTTTGTTCATGTAACTACCTCTCTATTTAACGTTCGTAGTTTTTTTAAACAAATAGATTTCGTAAATTTACGGTAAAAACGTCATTCGTTAAATTCTACGAAAGTTCTATTTTCTAAATTCTACGCTTTACGAATCAATAATTGCTAACATATAAACTTTTCGTAAAAACTACAAATTCGCGAGTAAAATAGAAGTGAGAAATGAATCAAGCGCAGCGTACATATTTATTGTGTGTGTTTAACGAAAAATGAAGCTGCAGTGCCCAGTTTGTTTAAAATTTGACTTTTTTTTCGGTTAAAAATCTTCAAATTTATTTAAAAATAAACTATTTTGCCTGCGACAGGAGAGCAGGCAGTTTGGGTAAAACTATGTGCAAAACCAAAATAAAATTTCAAAAAAGAACTTGTTTTGCCAAAAATGCCAAAACCAACGAAATAATCATGTATCATAGTAGAATTTCCACCAAAACTGCTAACTACCTTTAATCATTATGAACCATGATTACAACAACAATAATTCCAATTAGAGAAGTATATGATTAGGCATAAAAATATCAAGTCTCGTAATCAATTTATAATCACTTTATATATTTAACCAGTTAGAATAGTTTTTTTTTGAAACAGTAAAAGGCACCTAATCGCTCTCAAAAGACCACCTAAAACAATAGTGATTTAAACAAAACAATTTTAATTTTCTTTTGTATATTGCACTATTGTTTTAGGTAGGTCTTTTGTGAGAGCAAATTATGGTAACAACCTGTTTGTTCAGTTTTATATAAAAAAAACTAAAATATACTGACTGCACGATATTATAAAGTGATTATAAATTGATTACTAATTATTACCCGGAGCTTCTCTTTTAAAAAACTGAATCGATTTTTCCATGAGATCGCTCACGATCATATCAATATTCTCATTGGAGAAGTTTACTGCTTTGTTCACTATTTTGGACGTGGCTGAAGAATAGCTTCGTAATGATTAAACCATTTGCAGACATAGTTTTTGGCAGTTTTCATCAAAATTTGTTTCTGTTGTCAAATCTGGGTAATCACTTGATTCTGGTGTGGGCGGAATCGGCAATTCTGCTTCGTTGGTTTCATGATTTTTTGGCAAAACAGTTCTTTTGAAATTTATTTTGGAGTTTTTCACATGAAGATTTTTAACATGTTTTGCCCAAACATGTTGACTAGCAAAAATTTTGCTACTTTTCTCCTGTCCGCAGCTAAAAGGAGCTTTCCGCGATTTTGTATGGTTTATTTTTAAATAAATTTGAAGATTTTTAACCGAAAAAAAAGTCAAATTTTAAACAAACTGGGCACTGCAGCTTCATTTTTCGTTAAACACACACAATAAATATGTACGCTGCGCTTGATTCATTTCTCACTTCTATTTTACTCGCGAATTTGTAGTTTTTACGAAAAGTTTATATGTTAGCAATTATTGATTCGTAAAGCGTAGAATTTAGAAAATAGAACTTTCGTAGAATTTAACGAATGACGTTTTTACCGTAAATTTACGAAATCTATTTGTTTAAAAAAACTACGAACGTTAAATAGAGAGGTAGTTACATGAACAAAGAACTTTATTAAATGATCTATTAAAAATAGAAAAGTTTGCTGTATAAAACGCTGCTCATTAATTTTTATCGTAATAAAGTTAAGCAGCTGTTAGTAGTAATAGTTTTAACATTAAGTTATTTTTTCAGTACTCATTTGTGCCAGTACTGTTTTGAGTCAAACGCAAAACGTGAATATCTTACTCTTTTTTTGCCAGTACTCATTTGTGCCAGTACTGTTTTGCGTCAGAGTCGCGTGGTGTAGCAAACGCAATTCACACAGGACTCGTGCCGTACTGTTTTTACCCACACGTGCCGTACTGTTTTTCAACGGTACTGTTCTGTGGTATACTATTTTGTGCGTACTCTCTCTTAACATACTTGCTAATTTATCCGATATCACTTTTTATTTTTGTAACAAGTAGTAACCGTAAAAAAGCCCCACTTAAATAATTGCTGAAATGTGGAGTATCAATAACTTTGTATAAGAACCCTAAGTACTTGTTAAAATTAGGGTTATTAGTTTTTGATATATAAAGATTTAGTTGCTTGATTTGCAATAGTCGCTTTTTGAGTTTTCACCATTTGCTTGCTCCAATATAAATAATTAATTTTTAATCTGTATGATTTACTTATTGTTCCAATTGCCTTTTTTTGTTTTGTAAAAACTACTTTGTGATTTTTATAGTGTTTGCTTGCTGAACTCTAAACAATTTTTTTTTATTTCACTCAAAATTTTTCATATAGTAAAAAAAAGGTTTCTAGTTATAGCGTATTTTAAAGTCATTTTTCATCACTTTTCACAAAAGCACAGCATAAACAAACTTAAAGCACATTGAAATAAACGGTAACTTGTCATGTCACAACCAAAATTGACAATAAAATGAATTTTACAAAAACAAAAATAAAAAAATTACTAATATTTTGCACAGAAGTGTGTGCAAATGAAACAATTTCAGCAATTATATCTCAGCAACTAAGTTTTATAACAAAACTATGTGAGTGTTAGGTTTCTTAGTTGCATAATGAGATGCTTATAAATTTAAATTCAACCCAATTTCAGTAGATATTTACTAAATATTCACATGTTTATTTTTGCACACACTTTTGTTAAGAAATTGCTGTTCTACTAAAATTTACAGCTAAAAACAGAAAAGTAGAACAAACTTTATCAATAAGATCAAAATATGAAAATAGTAATTAAACATTTTAAAGCAACATAAAGCAATAGTAGCTGAAACTCACAACTTAAAATATCTTAAAGCCATCTTTAAAAAAGCTTTGAGAAAAAAATATTTAAATTTTGAGAAAAAACGATGTTTTAAACTTTGGCAGTGTTTAAGATATAATTTAACCATACACTTTGTTTTGTGTGAAAAGAGCCCTAAATATAATTTCTAAAGTTGGGGTTTTATACTGAGCTGAGACCGCGGCTTTTCAAAGAGATATATTTTTGTACCATGTTTTAAACATTTGCGAAAGTTAACATAATATTTTTGTCGTTTATATATATATGCCCAGCGCATTTTAACATCTTTATTGAGTACCAAGATATAAAATAAGTGATAATTCTTTCATTACAAAAATTTATATTTAATTTGCAATTTACTTTTGTTGCTAAAAAGGCATGCTGCTGTTTAAAAGTAATTTGTGTCTAGCCCATTACTTTAGAAAATGATAAATTTTATTTTCTGTCTTTCAAAACCGGTATCATTAAATCCCCGGAAAAAATTAACTAAAAAGTGTTTGCTTTTAGTTATTTCAATCTTTTATTAGAGAAGTATAAACTCGTCAGTTTTCATTAGTTTTCAGGGCGCGGTTCAATCTGGTGAGTGAGTGGCGCATATTTCCGGAAATAGCAGAAGTATGGGCTGCTCTCTTTTTCATTTTTTTTTGGCGTGGTGCATATTTCTTCCTGTTTGCCTACCAATAATTCCAAAAATCCATATAAACCAGAAAGGCACTCTGGGTAAGATAGATTAAATGCCCAGAAACTGCTAAGAAGAACTGAAATACTCAACGGTATAAATTTTGAGCTGATTTCAAAAGGCTTCCAATTGACAATCACAAATAATTAGGCTATGTTTACACTTCATTTTTGTTTTCTAAAATCTGGTGGAGCCAGAAGGCAGAGAAGATGCGGTTGCTTTATGGATTTGAACTTGCAATCTTCAATATGTTCCATAATTGTTGACGTGTCAGTCTAAAAAAATATAAAATATTATAATATTTACCAGCTAGCAGTAGCCATGACTGTAATCTGCTAAGCTGCAGCTTCGCGCCTTGGTAGCTCGACCATATTATATTATTTTAATAAGAAATTAAAAAATATTATACAAATAATTAAATTCTGAAGTTTTTTGTAAATTACTCATTTTTTCACCATGTTCAGACATTAAAAGTAGTAGTAAAAACAGAAGAAAAAAAATCTGGTAAAACATATATTAAAAATTAAGTTTATGAACTACAATTTTAGGGAAAAGCTATAAACTTTGAAATTCAAGCATTTTAAATGAACTGATCTGCAAAGCATAGCATTTTGAAATAAAAACCTTACGATTTTATACTTTTGACATGACTTATTTTTTTGTTTTTTATCATCTCAGTTTCCACAATGTAAACTAGTAATTTTCCTACCCTCCAATAACTTTAGAGCTGAGAGCCATTTAAAGCAGACGGATCTCTGAAGCTCTTTTCCTTAAATAATCAATTTTAAGCTTATTAAAGCTTAAAACATTTTTAAAGTTACTTTATGTTGATTTTTAGGACTATTTTTATTGATTTTTAAATTAGTTTTGAAAAAAATTAATTTAAAAAAAGTTCGACAAAAAAATCCATGGCATCACTTTTAATTTTTTATAAAATTAATATAAAAATAAGGCGAATTTTAAAAGCTCTAGGGGTCGCTTCGGGGAACATTAATAATGCAAACATTTTTTTTTTGTTTTTGGATAAGTTGCAATAATAAATGCTGAATATTATGCCCCACGCTCTAGTTACGTAAACGCAAAAGCAAGGATTTTTAGGGTTTTACCTTTTAATTAAATAATTCAACGCTTTATGTGAGTTGTATAACAGCGTATGCTTTTATATTAGAGAACTTTTAGCATTACTATACACACGGTAATTAATGCCCAAATTCATAATTATTTAAAGATAAAATGACAAGCAAATAATAATCCCTAGCGAGCTAACAAAATATAAATAAATTTTATAGGCAAATAAAATCTATCTGAACTCAATAATTGCAGTATTAAATCGACTATTTAACAACAAAACCATTCAAAATTTGTAACGAAATCGGTTTAATCATAAAGATCAAAATCCGTGCTTTAATAATGATCAAATTACTCAATTTGAAACCCAAATACAAATTTCTAAAGAGCTAAAGTTGGTTAATTTTTGTATATTTTGTAAAATGATGGAATTAAAAAAAATACTGCGTTTTTATTTGCTTAAAAAAACGCCATAACCGCACAATTTTAATTGGTCCCATGTTTAATCCTGTTTGCATACAAGTTTTCGGCGTCAGCCAGATATAATTCAACCATAGTGTGTTAATATTTAGTTAATTCTATTCTGTAGATTAACAGATAGCTCAATAGAAACCAGAGATTTATTTCATAAAAACTGTTTGTAATTGTAGATTGATTAATAAACCAAACGCATATTACTCTTTTGAATTTTTAATAAAAAACATTGATAAAATTACGTTTAAAAAATAAAAAATTACAAGGTTAAGAATATAAAAAATGACAAAATTAAGCAAATTTAACAGTTGGGTAACTGACTTAATTTTGGCCACCTTTTTTAATTTTTTTGGATAATTTTTTGTGGCTCTTCTAGTGGAGCCAGGATTTGATCTGAAAATCAGACGACAACTATTTTTGTTATTCCAGTGCAAAATTTCAAAATTTCTGTTACACTTAAAAATCAGTGGAGGTTTAAACTTTTTTTATAGTGACTGAAATTAAGGCGCAAACCGTTAACTTCGGCCACCTAGAAAAAACTGGCTATAACTATTGTCAAAACGAACAATAAAATTTTTTTTAAAGGTTGCAAATTTATCCTTAGGTATTTTTCTTGGTACATATATCTTATTATTTTTTCCCGTTTGCAAACTTTAATACTTATTAGCAAGACTTTAAATAATTATGACAAAACCTTAAAAAAACAAGTTTTAATAACGTGTATTTTTTGTTCAATGTATTTTTGGCTTAAAAAACGTCAAAAAATTCAAACGAGCAAAAAAAATTCTTTATAAATATGGTATTACCATGATATTTGAAAACAGCAAAAAACGGCAGGTTCTTTCACCTAAACTTTAAGCCGGCCGAAATTAACGGAATCTTAAAATGTGCAGCTAGTTAAACGCATTGCATAGTGATTTTTAAGAAAATATTAAAACATGACAATTTACAATTTTGAGCCTTAAATAGCAGATATTATAAGTTTATATAGTGCTTCGTTCTAAATTTGATGCAGTTTTAAAACATAGCAAAAATTAAAAAAATCACAAAAAATTCACTTTTTGTATAGAAATGTTGATGAAAGGTTTCAACCTTAAAGGTTTCAACTTTCAAAGGTTTCAACCTTAAATGTTTGATGCCTAATCTCAGGGTTTAGTCATCCAAAGAGACTAGTCGGTTTATTTTAGTGCAAATCTTACCCAGCCTTTGTATTTTTAATGAAAACATTTATCTAAAATAAGGAAAAGCTAGCTTGTTTTGGAAAACATATACCAACACGGATTGAAAATGGTAAAATAGCTGGGCTTCTGGGGTGACTGTTTTTCTATTTCCAAACGTTTTCAAAAAATTTGAAATAAAAATCGAATTTCGATGTAAATCAAAATCAAAATTTTTAAATAAGAACAAAACAAAAGATATCACCAACTTGATATGTTGCGATATGTTAAAAATTTAGCTTGGGTATTGCCAACTACTTTTCAAAAAAAAACGTTGTTTAACAGCTTACTTCAAAGTTTCGAAAGATGGTTTTGTTGCATTCAGTCTCGTTAGCTGTTAAACTCTCCTCAATAATTACAGACGTGTATATTTTCCATTGATTTTTAAGATAATTGGCTGTTATTCCCATTGAATACATGATTTTTCTGAACTCCTTTGCCACCTACAAATGTAATTTCTATTTAAATATTAAAAAATCTGAACCAAATTTTAAAGTGGAGCAAGTTTGCCGGGGGCGCTAAACGCCGTTTCATACCACATCCGAGGCAACTTCTTTCTCCCATAAAGTGGTCTTTTCTGATTGGTCAGCTGAGAAAAAAAAGTTGGTGTACTTTTGCATAAAGTGTTTCAAGCGTTAAAACAGTGCAATTTATATAGATTATGCCACTAAAATTCTTAAACGCGTAAAGTCCTAACAATTTTTTACAAATTTAAATATGCATTTTCGTAATTTATAAGCCTATTTCTTTAAAGTTAATGGATTTTTAATAATATAATACTGTTTTTCGGAGCTCTTTCAAGCTGAACACAGATTAGAGCCTCGAAATCCTGCCCTGTTCTTTTATTTATAAATTGAAAAACTTTTTTTAATAATTTTAGCTTTTATGAATTTTGTTTTATTATTAAAAGGTTAAAAAAACAAATTCTGACGCATTCAAGGCTGCGGAAATTTTATTGTACAAATGTGGCAGACGCGTTTAAAACGTTAAACTTGTCAAATAAACGTGACGAAGCTCTAGAATTCCCTCTTTTATATAGATATTATATCTTAAACATATTCTTTAATAATATATAGCTAATGTAAAACAAAAAAGTGGTTTCCCCAAAAGTAAGTGATAAATTAGTACGCCAAGAGGAATAATTTATTTTAAGATATACGACGCGTTCGAATGATAAAAAAAACTCTATAACACAAGACTCAAATTTTAATAACACAAATTATATATCAAAATATAACGAAAATGTGTGACCAAATTTTTGCTGTAAAAGTAACTTATGCGCAACTTTTTTCGACATTGTGTTATATACTCTTGATAACAATTATACAAAGAAGAAAGAGAAAAATGGATATGAGTTTTAAAAACACTTGATTTGTTTTTGCATAATTTTGCAAAAATTTTAATTTTAAACGGTTTATTTTTTTTTGAATTCAGCCAGACATAGATTTCCTAAAAGTTTCAAAAAATGACAACTAAAAAAATTATTTTTACAACCATATTTGACAATCTCAAAATCTCATTTTATGAAACTGCGATAATTTTATTTTTAGTTTTCACATAAAAACAAATAACTTACATAAGACACATGGCGACCCACTGATTCGTCGATCCACGGGAACGCGATATACATAGCGTTCGCCATTCGCGCCTTTTCATACACACTTGGCTCATTTTTTCTAAAAAGTCAAATCAATTAAAACAGAAAATAATACTTTTTAAGGACGATAATTTAAATAAAATAAATTAATTTATAATTAACGGATATAGATGAAAAAAGGCTCGGTGGTCCAAAACTTTGGAAAAAAAGAGACACGTAAAATATTTTATAACAACTAACAAATTTTTGTCAGTTTTATTTCAAACGACTATTTTTATCTGAGCGTTATCTGACAAAAATAAAAAAAAGGTTTTAACTAGTGCCCGAAATCGATAAACTGCTCGCAAAATCAAATCACTACTATGTAACCCGACCAAGCACGCAACTCGCTCAAATGCCGTAAAACTTGCTCATGTAGTGTATTTCTTATCTATTATTGCCCGACAAATCACTTTCATCGCTTCGTGTTTTTTGCGAAAAAAATTGGGGATTTTTTTACGGGAAATTTTAACATTAAGTTGCACTGGCAAATCAGTTTTTCAAACACGGTTTTTGACCTGAAAATTCACAAGGAGTTTATTAAAATAACACAAATAGTTTTAACTTACACTGCGCAAAGTTATTCCATAAGCCATTTGCTACACTGGTGCACAAGTTTTTGTCTTAGCCGCGTTTTTTCAGAGAAAGGAAGCCGAGGTCTAAAATCTCGAAGTATTTGCAGCTTTTATTTGTTCTTTGGGTCACTTTTTAAAAACTTATGTGACATCCCAATCGTAAATAATTACAAATCTTTAGGTAACTGTCTTATTTTTTATTTTTTAATACGAAGAGAATATCTACCATTTCATTGCGTTACTATCAGGTTTCCATTAGAAAAACTATGTAGTGTTTTTTTTTGGATTATTATTTTGCTTTTGGATTATTTTTTTATTTTAAAATTCATTGTTTGAAAACTTGTTTAAAAACAAATCAATCAAAACGATATTGTTGCTGTTATTATTAAAAGAACGTTTCTAAACTGCTGTTTTAAAAACAAACCCGCAAAAACATCTAAAAACATTAAATTTCGTGGGGTAACTAACTTAAATTTGGCCAGTCTAAATTTCGGCCATCGGCTAATATTTTTGCTATGGCCAAAGTTATGAAATTAACTGCGGCGAGGCAGCTCGTGATGCCATCTATTTAGCCGTACGCAGTTTATTTCCTAGCTTCGTGCATGACAAGAATATCAACCGGTAGCCGAAATCAAGGCTTTAAATTAGCTACCCAACAATGCATTTCTAATACAATTATTAAAAAAATTGAATTTATTTGATTTGAAATTTATCAATTAGCATTTCAAAATAATAAAATTTAAATATATTTACAAACGAACTCAAATCAAATCAATTCATTAAAAATATTATTTTAAATTAAAAACTCCAAAGGAAATCACTTAATATTATAGTTTTTAACAAAAAAGTACCTCTTAACAAACAACAACATTTCGAGCGATCCGCATAAAAATATAACATTACCAAGATGGCGTGTTGTCTGATTCAAAGACGCAGGCCCCACACGTACATCCACAGAGCTCAGAAATATCCATTTCAAACAATAAAAGTATTAACTAATTTATAGATTAGTATAAATATTTTAGTTTTGTTGGATTTTTAATGTTCGATCTTAACTTAAATCGATTATAAATTAAAGAAATGGTTTGTTTTAAAATAAATAAATACTTTTTTGTTTTTAATTTTCTTTCAGATACGGCACAATTTCTTATTAGATAAAAATTAGTT
>JASAMX010015970.1:5000-13984 GCA_030248175.1 Microlaimidae sp. YZB2_3
ATTTACTCGATTTTTTGTTATACTTAATTATTTATTGATGGCTTTTTTAATTCATTATGCAAAATCTACAAATTATTGTAATTGGCTACTTACGTCCTCTGCTATATTTAGCAGAGGATTTGTGTGTCTATTATCTGTGTCCATAGGATTTTATGTCTATATTTGAGGATTTTTCTAAAAAGAAAATGTGATTGTTAACTTTAAAAACTTTATTGATAAAAATAATAAAACATAACAATAAGAACAAATTTAATCCAGGTTACTAAATGTAAGAGTAATGTAACTTATTTTGAACTTATCAGGTTATTTTGAAATTATATTTTTTGGCTGATAAATACTGTAGGACTTGTAAAAAGGTTAAATTCAATCTTTTGTAAAACATAAAAAAATTACATAATTGTCAATTGAAGGCACCTATTATATTAGTAATTTTAAGAACATATAACACAAGAGAATGTTCGACTGTACACTAAATTTTTGACCAAACTTTTGCGAAAAAGTAGCACTTTCAAATTCGTGTGCGACTTTTCTAGCAAAAATCCGCCATTTTCTGCTAGTTTTTCCGTGCAGCGATTTTTAAAACAGTGTTAGTTTTCTCGCAGTGGGTACTGCGAATTCTTTTTCACTCTATTCTGCTTTAGTAGTACTGCAATTACTTTCACACTGCGAGTGTGGCTGCACAACAAAAAAATAATAAAAACAAAGCGGAGCAAAAATTTTGTGTTTAAATGAGTAAAAGTCGTTTTTTTACGTAAAGATGTCAAAACTTTTTAGTTTTAATGAAATAAAATAAATTACCCACGTTTCAAATTTAAATAAAACTAGTTTTAAAGTATTTTACTCCATTGAAAATGACTACCATCGTCTGTATTTTTTGTTGTGCAGCCAGACTTGCAGTGCGAAAATAATCGCAGTGCGACTAAAGCAGTATAGAGTGCAAAAGAAGTCGCAGTCCCCACTGTGAGAAAACTAACACTGTGTTAAAAATCGCAGCGTGAAAAAACTAGCAGAAAATGGCGGATTTTCGCGAGAAAAGTCCAAATAAATTTAAAAGTGCTACTTTTCTCGCAAAATTTTGGTCTGAAATTTAGTGTTCAGTCGGACATTTTCTTGTGTTAAATATTCTGTTAGTATCTTATTTTATGCATAGAAATATATTTCAATCCTTAAAATAAAAATTCCCCGGCACTGCGCCCTTTAAACTAATTTAGCCTTGAAATTCTACGTTATTTTATTGCCGCTTTGTTATACAACTATCGTTAATATTTTTTAATAAGTTTGCCAAAAACTTTGTTTACAAAAAATTTAGGATTAGCTTTTAATATTTTTCCATCCTTTATTTCTATTTAATAAATAGTAAAAACGTATAAGGTAGAATTGCAGAGCTTCTAAAACCAAAGTGTCACTCCGGAGCTATACAGCTACAAATTACACAGAGACAAAAAAGTTTGAATTGTTTTGTACTAAACATATTTTTTCAACGCTCCCCAACATTTTTTACTGAAATCTTTACAAAAAATAAAGGACTAAATTTTATATGCAAAAAGATGTGCAGTATGGAATGAAATTTAGTAATTAATAAGCCAGAGCGAAAGAAATAATCTTTATATAGGGACCAGGACTTTTTTCTGTTGGCAAGAAATATTAAATGTTTACTTGACATCATTCGCACATTTTTTTTTATTCTACTTAGTTTTTTCACCACCACACATCTTTTTTTGTTTTTTAAAAATAATCCCATCAACCACCACTCGTTAATAAATTAGTTTTTCAAAATAAATTAAAAAAACAGTATTAAAAATATTAAAATAGAATTCATGATACTGTGTTAAGGCGCTCACCATTGACCTACCCAAGTAACAAAAAATATCAATTTAAAATACCTGGTAGATTCGTAAATTTAATGTGAAAAAAGAGGATAAATATTTAAAAATCATAAACTAAAAAAAAACTTTTTGTTGATAATGTTGTTATTTTTGCGGTAAATGTGCAGATGCTTAACACTTCTTTATTTTTGTTATAAAACGTTATGTTATATTTTCTTTATAAACCTCTAAATTAAAACTTTCCAAAATATGATAGCAGAGCGAATACATGGTTACAGAATGCAGAAAAAGTGCAGCAAACATCAAAATTGCTACATTTATTGATATTTCAGTTTTGTTGCTGGATACATTTCTTCAACTCCAGCCTTTTTCTTTGTGGTAAAATCTCCACAGCGTTTTCCCCACACAGGTGGTACAATTCCCAACCTACCTTTTTTCCCAAGCTGGACTACATAAATAGTATTTCAACAATTTTCCAGTGTAAAGAACAACCAATCGCAGTCATTCTTCATATTAAGAATATATAACACAAGAATTAACGTTCAAAATTGCCTAAACTTCTGAAAAACGCAATTTGGATGAAGAGAATTGCTTAAACTTCTGAAAAACCCAAATTCAGTAAAATTTATTCATTTATTTTGGAACATTGGATTTACATGTGTGTTGCTCGTGTCCAAATTTTTGCTTTTTTGCTTAATTCTGGATTTAACGGCTTCACCCTCTCAAGTTTGTGTACAATTTCAGCATTTTCGTATGGGTAGAACCTTACTTGGGGTTGGTAAATCCTAAAATACCGTTGGGTGCGCATGCTAGAAATCAATAGCAAACATAAAGTAGAATTTTTGTGTTTCATATTGGAACAGAACAATGTGGTCATCTCTTTGGTGAAGCCATTTTTTTCAAAATCAAATAGAAATTAGAAGTAAAACTAATTTTGTTTGTTCTGAACAATTTTTCAGCATCATGTCTAAACTTACTGCAGGTCAACTACGCCCAAAAATGGGTCCTGCAGATATGCAGTTCAGAAAAGTCATAGAGTCAACAAAAAAATTTCTCTCTGTGATCCCTTCTGACTCTACAAGCCCAGATGCCCATCTAAACTCCCTGAAAATGGAAAAAATAGTTTTGGATGGTTACATTGACAAAATATATAATTATATCAGTAAATATCCAAAACAATTTCCTACAGGAGAAGGTGTAACCATAGATGTTCCAAACATGGTGGAAAAAACTATCCCTGAGGCAAAAGAGTTTTCCCTTAAACTCACAGCAGCTATAAAATCATTGAAGATCAAAAAGATCGTTTTTTTAAAGAAAAAAATGAGCTAGAAAAGATTCATTTGGAACATAATCATATTTCTCAAGGTCTCCAAGCCCCAGTTGTTGTCCCACAACAACAGTGTGCCTTGTTTTCCCTTAAAGAGTTTTCCCTTAAACTCACAGCAGCTATAAAATCATTGAAGATGAAAAAGATCGTTTTTTTAAAGAAAAAAAAAATGAGCTAGAAAAGATTCATTTGGAACATAATCATATTTTTCAAGGTCTCCAAGCCCCAGTTGTTGTCCCACAACAACATTTGTGTCCCACAAAAACCAACTACAGTGTGCCTAACAGTGTAAAACTTCCTAAATGATCACTACCTCACTTCAATGGTGATATTCTACAATTTAAGGCCTTCATGGACTCATTTACCACTGCTGTGGACAATAATGCAGGTATTGCTCCAGTGGAAAAGTTTAACCACTTACTTTCCATTCTGGATGGAGACGCCAAGCCAGCAATTGAAGGTTTAGCCCTTATAAATCAAAACCACCAAGTGGATTTGGATATTTTGCGCAGCAGATTTGGACAAACCTTGTTAGTTTAACAAAAACCGCTTCAAAACTTAGCATTGTTGCCCTCAGCCACTAATACAACATATCAGCTTCGTAAAACATTAGTAAAGCCCAGAAAATTATCAGATCTTTAAATTCCATCAACTTCCCTACTAAATCTCCTGTCATAGAGTATCAGCTATGTCAAAAATTTCCTAGTGAAATAGAAATGATGCTCTACACCAACAAATCTGTTAAAGAAGATATTACCCTTTAGACAGTAGACTCATTACTGAAAGCAGTAAATGAACATTTTTAATTTCATGAAATTTCTGAATTCGGGAAAACCACTGACGCAAGCTCCTCACAAAAATCTTTGGCCTCAAACAGAAATTCTGAAGACTCAAAGCTCAAAGAATCATGTAAATCCAAACAAGAAACCCCCCTTGGGTTCCTCCAAGTTTACTGGAAGGGCTTTGGCAAGCACTGAAAAATCATTGTCTTGCTTATTTTGTAACAAGACAACTCATCAAACAAGCAAGTATTAAACTTACCAAACATCAAAAAGCCGATTTTCATAGTTAAAAAGACAATGCTTAATTTGTTTAAAAAATACTCATTCAAAGCATTCATGCCCAGACAAAGTAAAAAAACGATGTAGAAGTTGATAAAATCCTGGTCATCATTACATAATCTGCTACAAACAATATCCAGCAGAAAAATCAGTGTCATCCATTGAACAAGTACCTGAATCCCCAGAACAAGTTGGTTTGGCGCTTAATGAGCAAGTTCTTATGGAAACAGTTACAGTGACGGTCTACAACCCAGTTAGCTCTAGGTTAGCACATGCACGAATACTCCTTGATAAGGTTCTATCAGAAGTTATATAACTGAGAAGCTAGAAAGCCAGCTGAACCTAAAACCAAAAGGAAAACAATCCCTTTCTGTTTATACCTTTGGCACTCCTGCTTCCAAGGTAATCATTTCCTGTACTGCGACCATAAAATTACTTTTCTTGGATGACACAGACATGAAATTTGAAGTCAGCATTGTTCCAAACATCACAGGAAATTTTCACACAACCAAGCTTGATAAATCAAAAATCAAACCGCCAAAAATTGGACAGCTTGCTAATAAAGACCTTTTGAAAATCACCCTTAAAAGCACTGACATTCTGATCGGAAATGATCACTACAATGGCATTTTGATTCACCAAAAGGAAAAAGTAAAACCAGGACTAAATTGGAAAGCTTCCAAGTTGGGATCGATTCTATCAGGACGTACATTAGTGCAATCATCAAATATAAGCCTTGTTTCTATGCTAATTCTATCAGAAAAAGGTGAAGATTGCCTTTTTTCCCACAACATATTGAAAAATATTTTGAAACTAAACTAGATCTTGAAAATTTGCGGAATCTTGAAACAATCACAATTAAAGACCCTTCAATAGAAACAATTGATGACAAAGCCTTAATCATTTTAATTTCACAGTTGAATTCAAAAATAACCGCTATTTTGTTAGTTGGCCATGGAAAGAAACAAACCAAACCTTCCAGACAACAAACCTCTAGCCCTAGGTAGGTTAAAGTCTCTGAAAAACAACTTGACAGTAATTCACTTTCCAAATACCACAACATCATATCAGAACAAGAAACTATGGGTATAATTGAAAAAGTGGATGAAACATTACCAAACAACACATTGGTACACTTTATTCCTGACCATGCGGTAATAACCCCCTCCAAAAATTGGCAACAAAAGTACGCATTGTCTAGGATGCCTCAGCTAAAACAAAAGCCTTGAATGGAAGTTTAAATGACTGCATCTATCATGGACCTATCATCCTTGAAAATTATTGTGGACTTTTGATCCGATTTAGAATGCATAAAATTGCACTTATGGCAGACTTAGAAAAAGCCTTACTACAAGTTTGCTTAAATCCAGATCAACGTGACTTTGTACAATTTGTGTGGCTAAAAAATCCTGAACTCCCCGTTTTTCCAGAAAATTTAGTTATTTACCGATTTACCCGTGTTCCTTTTGGTGTTGTTTCTAGCCCACATCATCTGACAGCTGTAGTTAAGCATCGCTTGAAAGAGACTGAAGGAGCAGTAGCAAATAAAATCTGTGAAAAGTATCTATGTTGATAACGTCATAACTGGTATAACACAAAAGTTTCGATGCTAAAAACTTCCACACCAAAGCTAAAAAGATATTTAATGAAATTTCCATGAGTCATAGGTAATGGACTTCCAACGACCCTCAATTTCTCTCAAATATTGATAGTAAAGACAGGTCTAAAACTACACTTTCTAAAATTCTCGAACTTCAGTGGAATAGTGAAACAGACAGCTTGAACATTATAAGTCACAGTTCTTTAAATATCCTAAAAGAGCCTAAGAACTGTTTACCTGGCACCAAACGTGGAATTCTATCTGGACCGCTGCCATTTTTCATCCAATTGGTTATTTCTCTCCAGTCAACATCAGAGCCAAGATCCTAATTCACAAATTATGGAGTCAATGTCTAAACTGGGACACACTGGTGCCAGAAATGGTACAAAAAGAATGGAAGGAAATAAAATCTGATTTCTTGAAAATATCAGATATCTTAATTTCCCGTTATATTGGTACAGATCGAAACAAAAGTCAAAAATATCAATTACATTGCTTCAGTGACGCCTCCAAATTACCTTTTTCCACAGTCATCTACTTACTAATTAAGGAAAAGAATCAGATATGAACAAATCTAATGTTTGCTAAATCAAGAGTGGGCCCACCTAAAGTTCTTACAATTCCTCGCTTAGAACTGATGGCTTTACTCATTGGTATACGCAGTGTGCAATTTCTATTTGAAGAGCTCAAACTTCGTCTTGAAAAATAGTCTTTTGGTCTGATTCACAATGTGTCCTACATTGGTTAAAAACAATGACTATCTTTGTGGATAACCGAATTCAATAAATTATGAAATTTGTAAAAAAATCAGTAATCCCAATTGTTTTATTTTACATTTGATCAGAACATAATGCTGCTGATTTACCTTCTTGTGAAACTTCTGTGCAAGAAATTGAAAACAGTTCTCTTTGGTGGATGTGACCCCCTGGTTGATAAAATCTGAAAACAACTGACCATCTTGGGACATTCTTATTTTAACAGATCAACAACTTAAAAGCTTTAATTTAGAAGTCAAAGGCCACAGTGTTCTTTTCCAGTCATCTTTGTTACGGAGAAGTGTCCTACAGAAAGTCAACAGTTTGCAATTGACATAAATCGGTTCTCTACATTACAGCGACTTTGAATGGTAACAGCTTAAGTACTACGATTCATTAAATCTATAAAAGCTAAAGGACAACTTAATCTTATTAAGCAAAATCTTACAGCAGATAAAATTAAAGCTGCTCTCCAATTGTGCATTAAACAGACCCAAAAAAAGCTTTTGCAAATCAAATCTCCAAACTTACAATAGAAAGGAAAATCAAAAAGGATCAACTCATACTTCAACTTGGTCTTTATCTAGATACTTATGGAATTCTATGTTGTAGTGGTCGTTTTCCTTATGCAGAGATTGAAAGTAACTGCTGTAAACCCCCTATTACTCCCAAAGAATCATCACCTAATCAAAGTCATTGTGGAAGATATACAACAGCAAGTTAAACATTTTGGAGTAAACCACCTTAGCCTCAGTTCGACAGGAGTATTGGATACTTCGAAAAAGAAGTACAGTTAAGAAAATTCTCAAAAGCTGCTTAGTCTGCAAAAACACAAAGGAGGTCCCTTTGGATTACCCCGATTCTCCCCCCTTTCCTAAAGAAAGAGCTTCCAAATCAGTTCTTTTTACTTATATTGGGCTCGACTACCTTGGTTCTGTTTTTTTTAAATAAGAAAGAAGACCTAGTCAACATATTTATCTGCATATTTACATGTATGAGCACAAGGGCACTACATCTTGAACTCATGGTGGATATGAGCTCAGAGTGTTTTTTGTTAGGACTCCGTCAATTCATTGCAAGACGTGGTGCCCCTCATTGATCGTTTCAGATAACCCAGCCCAGTTTAAATTGGCAAAGGAAAAAACTGATCTTGCCTGGATTGATGTTCTACAATCCTCAAATGTACAAGACTTTGCAGCAAAAGGAAGTTTTGAATAGAAATTCATCACGGAATTTGCACCATGAATGGGAGGCTTCTATGAACGCCTTGTAGGTCTTGTTAAACGTGCTCTACAAGAAACTTTGGGAAGATTAAAATTAAAATATGATCAAATGGAAACTACCCTAGCTGAAATTAAAGCAATTGTTAACTCTCGCCCTCTTGTTTTTGTTGGTGAAGATTTTAACTCTGGAATTTCAATCTACCCAGCTATATTCATAACCCTATCTAAAACATCGCCTAAAGATTCTATCTGAAGAAGATAAAGAAGATTCTGATTATAATCTCCATGAAAACAGTGCAAAAAAACTGCTTAATTCTTGAAAAAAAAATAACGACAGAGCAGTTTTGGAATTTGTGAAAAAATGATTATTTACTCAGCCTTAAAGAAAGAATGCAAACGACCCATCGTCAGGGTCGAGTTTTGGTTATTCTGTTGTTGTCTTGTTATTGTTTTGTTGTTGTTTTTTTCAATTATAATTGCTTCAATTTAGTTTCAGTTCCCTCCTTTTTTGTTGTTGTTTCATCTAAAAATTTGTTACTGGGTTAAATAACTTTTGTTTATTAAATTTAAACCCTAACATTGCTCAAACTTTTAATTGGCTTAAAAACGGGTTTTCTTTGCTTTAATATTGGTAGTTATATTCTATTTAGTGAGTAGTAATATTGTGTTTGTAATTTTGTCTTGTGGGAGTGTTGCAAACTGTGCGATAAGTTTAGTTTAACATTTAGTTCTTAGTCTATAACTTGTATTGTTCATGAATTTGGAATGATTATTATGAATTATTCAGGGACCTTAAAATAATGGACAATAATTTGGTAAATTGGTGATTTCACAATTGGTGATTGGCTGACTGAATGAAAAAAAATTGTTCTTTACATTGTTAATGGAATGTTATTTTGTTGTTTTGTTATGAAATAAAGTTTTTGTTTACTTAACTTGCGATATTCCTTGGAAAGACTCTAATTATTGAAAAACCTCAATGGTTTTGTCTTTATTCAGAATGAACCCTTTATATAACAACATTGTGACAAATCTAAAGCTATAGCTAAGGCTTGTCAAGCATTCTGTACCAAAAAGATCAACACGGTGGATTTTGGAAAGCTTTTTCCACTGCCATCACACTTTATAATAAAACTCTAATTAAAAACTTTCCAAAACATATTTGGCACAAAATTAATCAGATACATACATA
>JASAMX010015972.1:0-21178 GCA_030248175.1 Microlaimidae sp. YZB2_3
AGGGATTGAAAAGATTAATTGAAACCTTAACTGAAACCTTAATCGATACTAGTTTTTGAACTAATTTAATCTTAATTGAAACTTAAATTTTAAATTAATTTAATCTTTAATTTAATCGAAATTATCGAATTTAGTATCGATATAGGTTAAAATTAAGGTTAAAATTAATATCGATATAGGTTTCGATTAATTTAATCGAAACCGGTTTCGATTAAGATTAAATTAAGGTTTCGATTAAGGTTTCGATTAAAAGTAAGCAGGTTATACCACAAAACAAAATGGATCACGCACTCACACACACGTAAAACAAAGAGGTCAGTACATATGTACACGGTGAACACGCTGATTGTTTCCTAAACGAGCGTAACACACCCTTTTTTTATTTATTGTTTTATTTATTTATATACTTTTAATTAGATCATAAATAATTTATTTAGCTGAATTATTAGTTAGTGAATTAAGTTGCATTCAGTTTTTGATTGTCCCGCAATTTGTATAGACTAGGTTTAATCATTTAACTTTGAGATGGGATAGTGGCTGTTGCGTGTGTTACACATAATAATGTAGTCATAACACGTTTAACGGCCACTTTCAAAAGTTAGCTGTGTCCTGGTTAAGTTACTTACTTTTTCTAAATGCGGTAAGAAATCTGACAAAATTTCGGGTGCATCCTAATTCAGGACAATGGCTGTTGCGCGCGTTACATGTAAATATAACCAAACTTTATAGCGCGCGCTTTGTGTCGGAACCGGAAGTCTTTCCCAGAGAATGATACAATATCTAACTTGTTTGTGGCACCCTTTAAAAAACCCAATTCATATATAATCCAAACCACGACCATATATAATCCAAACCACGTCCAAAATTTTGTTTGAATTCACATTGCAGAATTCTAGTTACAATATGCACTTGTCGTTTTTACTTGGTTTAAATGTGTCACTTTTGTTCATTTTCTCATATTATTTTGTTAAATTAAATGATTTTTGAAAGAACAATATCAAAATTTCTTATATTTGGTAAGCGTCTCGATCTCTGATGGTTTAACATATATTGATGCTCTTAATATATTTTTATTCACGATGATAATTTAGTGTCACACACGTATGTATTTGTCGTTGCGTAAATTCTTATTTGATTAGTAAATAATGCTAAAGTAAAGGTAATAAAAATTGAATTAATAGAAAAGAACTACATTATAAAATAATTAAATACATAAATCGCGTCGCCAGGTTTGCATCTTTATAATTCTTATTTGGGTGTTCAGTAAAGACAAATTGCATGAGGTTGAGTCACTTTTTAATTCTAGTGAACTGAACGCACAGTGACTAAAGACAGTTTAGTTTACACCAGGCTGATCTACTTCTAGATTGGACGGGGTAACAGGGACCAATTAAATCCAACCAGAAAATATACAGCCAATCAGCGCTGAGTGAATACAAAGGCGTTTGCAAATGTCGTGTTTGCCGTGATGGGGGACACCACGTCGTGCAACCTTTTATAACCGCGCAGTTTTGTCATGGGCTTGCCCTATTTGAAGTGAATCATCCTCTCGTAAACCCACTTTAATCTTATTTCAGTTTGTAAAAGTCAATCAACATTCTACAGTTGGGAACCTGCTATTTTGGTATGTCGATGAATAAACCATTGAAACAATTAGTTTGATTTACTATTTTTGATTGACATACACATAAGTGCTTCAACCTTATGCAAACCTTCAACTATGAAATTGAGAATATTTAGTTTTGTTTCTCTACTAACTTCGCTCTTTTACTGAACACCTTAGTGTGTACATTTCAGGCATTTCAATGATTATGAGCTTAAGGTAGAACTTCACAGTTTTGACCTTTTGGACTACAAGTCGCATATCATTATAAATATTAATTTTTGGCCCATAAAAGTGGGGTGCTATAAAAAGTTAAGAATCTGTGCTATCCAGTGGTTATAAAAACATCACCGAAAAGTTTGTCCAGTTCGCAACAGATGTCCATGGATTCTACCCCTGAAAACCACAATAAGGCCTTTTAAAAAAAATTGATTGGTTATTTTTGGGCGAAATTTTATAATAAATTAGGGTAATGTAGGGGGCAACTTTCAGAGGTGGTTTGGGTTCAAAATGATCTCAGGATTTTTTTTAAATTGCAAAAAAGACTTTTTTTACAAAAATATATAGTAAAAAAAATCCTGAAGTCCTTTTTTAATGGTTTATAATAAAAAAAATGGTAAAAGCCTACATCCAACTATTTCCAAACTTTCGTTTAAAAATAACCTATCAATTTTTTTAATTTTCATTTAATTTTCTTTTAATTGACGCCGAAAAACTACATTTTGAACCATTGCTTTAAAAGCTCCTTTTAATTGAAAATCCCAGAGGACCCCGTAGCGCAGTAGACCACGTCGCACTCGGATCCTCGGATCCATGGGTTCGAGTAGTCGCTCGACCCTATTTTTAACGCCAAAAAAAAATTTTTTTTTATTTTTTAGCTTTTTAATTTAAAAAAATGTTTTATTATTTAAGATACGCTTAATAGAAAATGAAAAAATAGAATATTTTTGGTAATAAACTTTATTAATGTTTTGTATTTTTGACATGTTATTTGATGATTGTGGATGATAATTTTTTTACAGAAAAATGAATGTCAAAAATTGAATTAGCAGGTCAAACTATGTATAGTAAGATGTAATTCAAAAAGATCTGTCGTAAAAAAAAAACTGTGAAGTTCTACCTTAAATAGGCTGTATATATTAAAGAAGTATACACAAAATATAATAATCGAAACCTTAATCGAAACCTAAAATATGCCCTGAAATTAATCGTAATTGAAACCTTAATTGAAATTATTTGAATAATCTAATCTAAATCCTAATTGAAACTAAAATTAGACCAATAATCTAATCTTTAATTTAATCTAAACTACCAATCGGTTAATTTTCAATCCCTAGTTAAAACGATGCACGAATATATATGCGTTGGGTTGGATAGATCATAGGATTATAATAGTTTCTTTGATCTATCTGATTTGGCTATGCTCTTCTTCTTAGCAAGGACCAGCATTCTGAATTTCAACACCACGCTTAGTACATATCGTCGTTACTCTGACACAATGAGTCAGAAGCGTCGTAAAATCCTTGTAACTGTGACTCTTTTTATATCTTAACACATAAATAATCTGAACGAAATGAGTCAGAGTCACGTTGATTATATAATGATTGGGACTCTTTGTGTCAGAGTAACGACGAATTGTTGTACGAAAGTCCTATTCTGCTTGCTTGCATACTTAGCTTATAATAATTGCTAAATTATTGAAAGCTAAGAAGCAAACAGTAGCTAAAGACTTATTTCTATGATCGTGGTCAGGAACAAATGTTTGGATATGGTTTGGTTGACATGATATAATAAACAATGTTTAAACATACCGTATTCCATTCTTGATGTTCTGACTGAAGACGAAAACAACTACAATGTAATTATTTTAGCTTTCCACATACTTGAACAAACGGATAGGAATATATTTAGATAATGCGCTTTAAATACAAAATGTGTATTGTTTTATGTATTTCGCCTTAGGTTCAAAAACTATGAAACAATAATATTGTTTTCCCAAAATTCCTACTACGGTTCATTAAAAGGAGATTATAAAAACGCATACATATACAATATTTACACAAATAGCTTAAAAACATTATAAAAAAATATTTTATTTTTGCCTCAGAGTATGGCAGTTTAATACAGTTAAACAGATAAAAAATACAATAAAAGAAATTTATAGACAGTGATAAATTCTTTGTTAATACTCGTTTTGATATTGTATTCTTGATAAAACTTGTTTAAGGGGTAGATCTCTAAAGCCCTTCTTTTAATGCATTTTTTGTCCCCTAAAAAATTTTGGGATCAAATTAATTTTATTTTTCAAGGACAATTTAAAAAAGTGTGTTAATTTAATATATAATATGGCCATGCTTGTTTTGTTATACGTATACAAGAGTACTCTACATGTTTTAATACTAGGCAAATAAAATCTAGTTGACCTTTAGTATTGCAGTATTAAATCGACTATTTAATCTCCGATTATAATCGGTTTTTCCGATTATATACTACTCTTTAATTAAATGCTATAGACAAATATAATCTAGCTGACAGCGATATTTGCAGTATTGAATCGACTAACTAACAATAAAAACATTCAAAATTTTTCACTAAAGCGGATATTAATTAATAACAAATATTAAAAACTGTATTTTAATAATTATTGATCAAATTACTTAATTTGTATCCTAAATGCAAATTTTTTAAGGGCTAAAGTTGGTTAATTTTTGTATATTTTGTAAAAAGGTGGAATTAAAAAAAATTTCGTTCTTATTTGTTTAAAAAAAACGTCATAAGCGCACAATTTTAATTGGTCTTCTCATGTCTGCATACTAATTTTCGGCGTCAGCCAGATATAATTCAACCATCCTATGAACAGTTTTTTTTTCTTCTAAGAAACCAACAAAACAAAATATTAATACAATTTAAATGATCCGAGCACGGTCTCGCTAAGTACATTTACATAAACGACAGAAAAAATGGCGGACGTGATGTGATCCTGAGGCTTATTAACAATAAGCTCTAAAAAGGACCGCACTGCCTTGTTTTTTTCTTGAAAAAAAATTAATAAAGTAGCTGAAATTTATTGTTAAGATTGAGAGTTTTATTTTAAAACATTCCTATTACAGAAAAAGTGTTTTCTTGAATATATTTTACTTTTATGAAATTTTAACTAATTTTTATGTCCTATTTTAACTAATTCTTTTGTTTTACACTAAAATAGAACAAATCATAAAGTATTAAAGTGTATGTGAGTTAATAATTCTTCTATCACTCTAAAAAATCTATAACATGGCGCCAATCAGTTAAGTTTTTGTAGTTTGAGAAATTGTAATCCATTATCATAATTTGTATAATGTAGCTTATATAAAAATTCTTTGTGTGAAATTTCGTTGCACTCTTTCCAGAAGTTTAATATCTTTTTTTAATTTAGGATTCCAAATTGCACTTCCATATTAAAAAAATTGGTGGGACATCGCTACATAACATAAGTATTTTATGATTAAAATTTTTAACTGAGTTGGAAGTAAATGTTCTAAATATAAGCGCAGATAGGCTTAAAGCTTTTTTAAGACTTAGAATGGTTTAACATTGGTGAAAAAATTTTTAATTGTAAGAAGCATAATCTCCAAGATATTTTGCTATTCCACTTTTTATCAAAATGTGATCAAAAAATTTAAAGTCAAATATATGTTGATTCTGGGAGAGACCCATGTGCATGACTTGTCTGTTATTTCTGCCAAATTTAGCTGCCATTCAACTGACCAATTAGTTATTTGATTTAAATTCTCCTAAAATTGCATAATTTTGACTTTACAATCATCAGAATTAAAACTAATATATGATTTATTGATTTTTAATTAAAATTTATTTTTGCTCTGTTTTTACGTTTTTTAAACCGATCACAGTCTTTAAACAAGATTTGCCACTTTGTATTTTGATTATTAATTAATTATCAAAATTATAAATTATTATAAATAGTTGTTTGTTCAGGATTTTTTTGGACTATATTGTGTTTTTATGGATTTAATACAACAAAGTCATTGATATTTGCCGCCAATGTGAATTCCGTCACTTTGTCTCGTTTTCTCAGAAAATTTAATCTAAGAAGTCTTTTTTGTAAGCAATTTAATCATTTCAAATAGCATTGTTAAATAATTTCTTTGCTATTATAGAGAACATTACATCTCTTTATCAAATTAAGCGTTTTTCCTTTTATACCAAAACAAAAAATTATTGAATTTTTTTACATTTCCCCATTATTTCCTGCAGACAGTATAAAATTTACTGAAATTATTATTAATGTGTTGTAAATGTTGTTATTTCTAAAAAAATTCTCATTTATTTCCAAAAATTTTTATTTTATACATTGTTGAGCTGCAAATTTAAGTGAAATCAGCAAAAATAAGTTTAAAAGCGTGGTATTTAAATTTTGTTTTGAATGTTACGTATTTTTTATCTTTTAGGACTCAGGACCAAGATTATCATTTTAATGTATACTGCCATTGTAATGTCAGTTTTTTTAGACGATAATGTGATTTTATAGGGAGCCGACGAAAAAAAGTACTGCACGAAACAGTACCAAAAACAGTCCCAGGTTTCGCAAAAAAGTAGGCACAAAAGAGTACGCCGCAAAACTGTACTGTCAAAAAACAGTACGGCACATAAGAGTCCTATGTGAATTGCGTTTGCTACACAACGCGACTCTGACACAAAACAGTACTGGCACGAAAAAGTACTGCCTCAAAAGAGTAATGTATTCACGTTTTCAGAGTCTGCGTTTGGCTTAAAACAGTACTAACACAAAAGAATAATGAAGAAATAACTGAATATTAAAACGATTACTATTAACAGATTCTTAGCATAATTACAATAAAAATCAATGAGCAGCGTTTTATGGTAACAAACTCTTTTATTTTTTTATAGACCATTTAATAATTTTTTACAATTTTTCTTGTTTATAATCACGTAACGAGTGAAAGCTGCACTGGGAGGCTCTTCTGCTGCTTAATTTGAGTAGATATAGCTTGCCTACCAAAGGTACTTTTTAAAACTTATTTTTACATTATTACATTTTTTTTTTTTTTACATTTTTACATTTTACTGGTAGTTAAGCCGTTTCCTGTTTTCATTGTAGGGTTTTTCCTGTTTGTAAAAACTAAGTTATCTTTAGGAAACGAAATTAAAAAATCGTAGCCGAAAAATTACGCTTCATTACTAATGTTTCTTCCTACCATCCGGAGTTTGTTTATGTTGCTTCCGTTGCTCATGTTTAAATTAACGATTTCAACAAATAACTTGAACTATGTTTTAAGTTATTTTGTCTTTTAGGAATATTTTTATGGTATTTTATAAGTTTAAGAAAAAAAAATTAATTTACAAAACAAAATGTTCTAAAGTCTTGACAAAATATTCTATAGCGTTACTTTTTATTTTTTAGAAAATTAATTAAAATAAGGTGTAGCTTAGGAGCTCCAAGAGGTTCTTTAAAGCTTTTTAAAGAAGAGCTTAGGTTAACTTAGCTTAACATCACTAATTACCCTATACCAAAGTTTAAATGTGTTACATTTTGTCGTTTGGTAAAGGACATTTTGTCGTTTGCCCTTTGGTAAAGCTCCGGAAACACATACAGCCAAACAGACAAACAGTTCATTTGCTAAACAAGATATAAAATGGTTTGAGCGTTTCTTACGTCATATTTTTAAAGCAACATGTTTTTTTTAGATTGGGGACAAAAAACTCCGCCTAAAAACGAAAGTTTTAAAATCGGAAGCAGATTAGCATAGATCTACTATGCTCTGCATAAGTTGTTTTTAAATATATTTAAATTTTGACCTTTAAATTTTCAACTTATATTTTTTTATTAATATTCTATTAGGGTGAAATTGACTAAAGCTTCTTCCAGACTGAAATTAAGGGCGTAACTGCTCTCCGCTAGGAAAAATAAACAATAAACCCGCAAGCGAGAAAGATTTAAAAAAAAAGTTTTTAGCGGTTATGTAACCAACAGTTGCGTCGTTTGTTTCTCTGCATGTGATATTTTCTCAAAGAACGAGTGGTTACTTTATCACTCATCTATTTTCACCTTGAAAGAATTTATCGTTAGGTGGTAAAGTAACCACTCGTTCTTCGAGAAAATATCACGTGGAGAGAAACACCTGACGTAACTAAATAATAATTGGTTACATCATCTCTGAAACTTTTTTTATTATTTTTATTCTCAAGCGTTCATTCTTTATTTCTTCCTGACGGCGAGCGGTTACGTCCCGAATTTCAGCCTGAAGGATTTTAATTTTAGTCATTTATCAAAAAAAAAACAATTTATCAGATAAAAATTTAACTCAAACATTTCTAATTTTAAACAAACGCCAGTTTTTGGTGCTCCAAAAGGCCGATTTTCAGAGCCCTGGAGCACCTTAACACGGACCCCCACTGTATTTTCAAAATAATTTATCATTGAATTAAAGGGTAGTAAATAATTTTTATTATTTTTTGCGAATTTAAAGTTTCTGAACAATTATAAAAACAAAAAAAAATTGTAAAAAGTGGTTTAAATGACATAGGGTAGTGCATTTAATTTCGGCACTTTTCCAAATTGGGCATTTTTGGTTTTGGACTATATCTTTGGTAATCCTGGACGGAATACGACGTTTGATAGCTCAAATGGGAGCTAATTATATGTAGATGACTTTCGTAAGCTTTTTATTTGTTATGTTTTGATATTTTTATGAGAAATTGTGTGATTTATAAAACATAAAATTGTTACTCGTTTTTAGAACATGGGCATTTCATGATTACGCAATAAATTGGTTTAAAAATTAAACTGTCCTGATAAAATTTAGTCTATTTTCCAAATTTTTAGTCCCCGTGGTTCTACGTTGCGTCTGTGGTGAGCAATTGTTATAAAATAAAATAGTATAATTTCGGCACACATATTGCTGTAGATAAAAACGGGTTCAATTAAGTGTTCGTGTGTTAAATTGTAGTTGTAAATAGTTAAAAGACAACGTTGAAATGTGTAGGGGTCACACACTGCACTTAAACTCGATTAAGGGGGTCCTTTTAAAAATTTGCCGAAATTAAATGCACTTTTTTCCCAAATTTTGCTCATTTCGATACCATTTGGCATTTTAGCTGTAACTTTTTGCCAGTTACACGTTGAACAACAAGTAGAAGCTTAAATTAAAAAAAAACTTTCTGGAGATAATGATAGGCTTTTAAATTTTTGAAAATGATGATTTTTTTTACGGAGAAACAATCGATTGTTTGTAAAGTGCCGAAATTAAATGCACTTATTTCGCCAATTTTCTATTTTTTTAAAAACTGATTTAATTAAGTAAAAAAACTACTTTTGTACAGTGAAACTTTTGTGACGCAACGCAGTATAGTGAAAGCTTCAAAATGAGCTATCAAACATAAAAATCGGGCCATACAGTTAAAAGTTACATCGGAAAAACAAAAAAGTGCCGAAATTAAATGCACTACCCTAAACATTTTAAAATTAAATTGGAAAATGAAAATAAGCATAATTCATTTAAAGGTGCGGCGCGGAGTCAAACTTTTTGTCTTCGATTTTAATAAATTTCTGTAAAAACCTTACCCCTGTCCACTATAAGCAACAAAAATTTTTTCAACAAAATATTTGCAGTGAGTCAGGAGTTATGAACCCCCAAAAATAGCATTTTTTGACAATTCTGTACGTGACAAATTGCTCAATGGGTATTACAATTTACATTACAAATGATGCACTCAAAAAAAGCGGCTACTTCTCTACTCTAATTTGATACTTTGATCGTTAAGTTGGTGCAGTATTTGTAGAAATATTGCGTTTCCCGTAGAAAAAATCCGCGATTTTTTCGTTAAAAACACCAAACTACGGCAGAGAATTTGTAAAGTTTTCCCAACTTTTCTTTCCTTCACTTCATGTTTTTTCAAAAACACACGATTAAAATAAAAAAAAAACATTTTAATCAAGGTAAATTCGGAATACCCATGTTTTACTACATGATAATTTTTAAACACCGTTAGTGTTTACTTCTAATTGCCTAACCACAAAAGAAAAAAATAATTAGAACAAAAATATTCACCACATTTACCACGGTTCAAAAAGTATACTTTAGTATGCGCATATTGGTTTCATAAATATGCAAATTTTCATTTGGATCAGTCAAATCTGATAGTTCCTGTACGCAATTTCTCAGTATTCTTTGTGTCCGCACTCTTTTGTGCTGTACTCTTTTGTTCCAGTACTGTTTCGTGCGTACTCTTTTGCGAAACCCGGGACTATTTTGTGGTACTGTTTCGTGCCGTACTCTAAGGGCTGGTTCGTACTTATGACAAAACGTCCTTTGGAAAAAGTCCAAAGGTAAATTTTATAAAAGCCAAAACGTCCTTTGGACTTTTTCCTTTGGACGAAGTATGAACGCTAGTTAAAATTTGTCCTTTGGACAAAGTCCAAAGGACAAAATCTAAAGGGAAAAGTCCGAAGCACAAAAAAAGTATGAACACGTTGTCCTTTGGATTTTGTCCTTTGGACGTCCTTTGTCCAAAGAACGTTTTTACGCTGTATTTGTCTTTTGGGCAAAGTCCAAAGGATGTTTTGTCATAAGTATGAACCAGCCTTAATACTACTTCGTCATACTGCCAAAAATAGTATTGGGAGTTTGTGTTCTAAAACCCGAAGAACACAGAAAAATTGTTGCTTGTACTGTACTTGCTACTATGAACTTTTACATTCCAAAATAAACTCTTTAAAGAAAAAACTCTAAATTATTTAAGCAAACTGTTTTTGGACTAGTTAAAAATGTAGTTTAAAACATTATGACTATTGAAAAAAACATTATCCATGGTCCAATGGACAAAATCCAAAGGGAAAAGTCCAAAGGACAAAAAGTATGAATGCGTTGTCCTTTGGATTTTGTCCTTTGGACAAAGTCCAAAGGACGTTTTTACACTATGTTTTTGCTTTGGACAAAAGTCCAAAGGACTTTTGTTTTTTTCCAATGGACTTTTTGTCATAAGTATGAACCAGCCCTTATGATAAGGAGTCATTTTATAGATGTCGCGGAAGCGCCAGTTGGCGATTTAGCCCAGTGGCGCTGCGCCAACTATAATTAAAGAACGTGAGTAAATTTTGTAATTCATGCTTATCTTCTAATTTTACTTCTTTTTCGACTACCATTTTTAACCATTTTACGGGGTCTTCGAATTTTGCTACTTAAAAATGTTTTGTCTTTAAACTGTCTTAAAACTACTGATAAAAGATAGTCTTCAGGGGAAAACAAAAGGATTAAACATAAAGGAAAATTCTTAGGAGATCGATATCGCTGACATGGGCTACTGTTAATAATAATAAAAAGAAAAAGATGAATAAGCATGACAAACTTTACAAAATTCTCCATAATAGGGTAGTGCATTTAATTTCGGCATTTTTCCAAATCGGGCATTTTTGATTTTTTACTATATCTTTGGTAATCCTGGACGGAATACGACGTTTGATAGCTCAAATTAAAGCTAATTATATGTAGATGACTCTCGTGAGTTTTTTATTTGTTATGTTATGATATTTTCATGTGAAATTGTGTTATTTATAGAAAATATAATTGTTACTCGTTTTTAAAACATGGGCATTTCATGATTACGCAATAAATTGGTTTAAAAATTAAACTGTCCAGGTAAAATTTATTTTATTTTCCGAATTTTTAGTCCCGTGGTTCTACGTTGCGTCTGTGGTGAGCAATCGTTATAAAATAAAATAGTGTAATTTCGGCACACATCTTGTTGTAGGTAAAAACGGGTTGAATTAAGTAGTCGGGTGTTAAATTGTAGTTGTAAATAGTTAAAAGACAACGTTGAAAAGTGTAGGGATCATAGCACTGCACTGAAACTCGATTAAGGGGGTTCTTTTAAAAAGTGCGGAAATTAAATGCATTTTTGCTCATTTTGATACCATTTGGCATTTTAGCTGTAACTTTTTGCCAGTTACACGTTGAACAACAAGTAAAAGCTTAAATTAAAGAAAACTGTCTGGAGATAACGATAGGCTTTTAAATTTTTGAAAATGATGATTTTTTGACTGAGAAACAATCGATTGTTTGTAAAGTGCCGAAATTAAATGCACACATTTAATTTTGGCAATTTTCCATTTTTTTAAAAACTAATTTAATTAAGTAAAAAAACTACTTTCGTACAGTGAAACTTTTGTGACGCAACGCAGTATTGTGAAAGCTTCAAAATGAGCTATCAAACATGAAAATCGGGCCATACAGTAAAAAGTTACATCGGAAAAACAAAAAAGTGCCGAAATTAAATGCACTACCCTATGTCCGGCGCGATTGCGCGGGATTAAATCGTCCCCAAACTGGCAGGCCATCCACACCCACGAATACTGATCGAAATTAATTATAAAAACGAGTAATGATATTTTAACATTTTCAGCGCGGTTAAAGCAGATGGCGCTCTGAGCTACAATAGAACGGTTTCCGCTTTCACCAATAAGCAACCTAAGCCAAAGATTTACAGTCTGTTGTTTTAGCATGGTTATTTTAGCGCCTATCTGGGCTTGGCATTGTGTTTGACAAAAACATCATTTATTGTTGCCAGAAGGTTTTTTTGAGGGGTCGTATGCTTTTTGTATATTTTTCTAATTCATTATTTTCTTCTTCTTTTTCTGTTTGCTCCTGTGGTAGAGATTCTTGCTTCAAATAAGTCCATTTTAACTGTTTCTTTGGCTGCTAAGAAATTGTTCCATTTAAATCTTTAGATCCATAATCTTCACTAGGAGCGACAGAACTACTCTCTTAATCTTTGTCAGCCGTTTAAAAAAAAAAATCTGCCAAAATGGCAAAATATTTAGCCAATTTTCACGCGGCTAATAATTCTTCTAAATTTGCAGATATTTTAAATTATTTTGGCAGACTTTTAATTCACCAAATTGGCAGACAATATTCTCCGCTAATTTGGCATTTAAGCGTCAACCAATAGGGCAAAATTAGATCTGCTATTTTAAAAAGTGTCTTTTTTTGATTTTGTAGACTATTTTGTTAATTTTAAAAATATTAATATGTACTTGTTTCAAAAAGCTTGTTTGAATTTATGTATTCAATAGTTATTATGGCACTTTTAACATTTACCGCATTTTTGCTTTTTTTGATGATGTTTCATCTGGGGAAAAGGTGCGGGTAAAATAGTTTATCAAAAATTATTTTTACTCTGTCATCATAAAAATCTATTTGACTTAAAGAAAACAACCAAAAGAAAAAGCTCACACAAATTTCACTATCAATTTTTATCGTAGTATGAAAAATGAGAATTTGTCATTATCAAATTTTACATTAAAAAAAAAACAAAGCTATTATATAACAAAAAAGGTAAAACTATTGAAATGAGAGTGATAATTTTGTGATTAGCATGACTGTGGGATAAAAACAAGTAAAAACTTAGTGCAGAAATTACTATTGAAAATTTTTTGAATGTATATACACTGGGATTGCCAAAATAAATTACCTTTTGTGTGTAGCGTGACTTTGGGATCAAAAAAAGTATATTCTGAATTCAATTCGATAATCACCAATGCAAAAAAAATTTTTGCGACAGACTTGTCAGCAAATAATGATGCAGAAACTTCCGTCACGCTTTTCTCCAAGCCGTTTGACGACGACATCATCTGTGTAGATAATGCAAAAAAATTTTTGCGACAGACTTGTCAGCAAATAATGATGCAGAAACTTCCGTCACGCTTTTCTTCAAGCCGTTTGAGACATCATCTGTGTAGATAATGCTTTCTGCAATGCTTGCTGCAGGTATCCCGCGTAGAAAAATTTTACAGAGAAACTGCCACATTTTTTCTCTGTAACCCTCCTCCTTTATCCTGGCTTGGGAGAGGCACTGTATAAAAAGTGGCGGTGTTAATTCATTATTCCAATCAGTAAAATCGGTACTGAAAACATAATTGAAAAAAATGGGCGAAAGTCTTTTGACTATGTTACACTAGTTAGACAAGTAATTATGTTGGAGTAGAACTTTTAAGATATGAGCATGATATTACACATAATAAAAAGAAGGAGAGGTAAAAGAAGAATTTTTTAATTTTAAAAAGTTATCCTGATATATCATGAATTTTGTTTGTAAACCATTAAAATAGGTTAACTTGTTTTGGGATAAACCCTGGACTCAGTTCAGGAATACGGGGTTTTAAAGCCACAAGCAGGGAAATCGGAGCCATCCGAAATGTTTGTGGTTTGGGAACTTGAAGCCGCGATAGTGGGAACTTAGAATCCTTAAAGTTGCGGTGCGGAGTCAAACTTTTTGTTTTTGATTTTGATAATTTTTTGTGAGAAGCTTACCCCTGCCCCCAATAGCCCACAAAATTTTTTAAACAAATATCTCCAGTGGTTTAGGAGTTATGACCACCCAAAAATGGCGTTTTTCAACAATTCTGTACGTGAAGGATTGCTTAATTTGTATAATGATTTAAGTTACAAAATATGCACTTAAAGAAAGCGGCTTTCTTTTTGTCGAAGACAAAAAGTTTGACTCCGCACCCGCACCGCACCTTTAAGCAAAAAAAAAACTGGTTTGGGCTTAGATTTAGGCTTTGCTTAGGATTAAATGAACAATTTAGCTTTGCTTTTGGCTCCAAGTTCCTAATTTACAGCTCCAGGTTCCCTATTTTTGGCTCCAATTTCCCTTTTTTTTAAGTTCCAGCTTTAATTTCCCTCGGATCCATTGAACTGAAATGAGCTCAGGTTTTAGACCCCATCCAATATTTTCATAACACCCAAAAAATAACCAAAAATGTGTTTCCTAACTAAAAAATAGTATGATTTTTTTTATTATTTACGAAAAAACAAGATTTTTAAAATAACTTAGAAGGAAATAATAAAGTAAACGGTGTTCAATATTAGAGGCTGTTCAAAAAAATGGCCTGGCTCAGAGGTTTTTCTGCACATAAACAAACAGATTCAGTCTGGTACTACATTAGATTATATTAAATGAAAATATTTTAATCCAATTGTTGCAAATATCGACTAAAATTTAGCATTTATTTTATAAGTTTTGTTGTTAATTTAACCCTATACCCCCACTAAATGAGTTTTGTGTATAGATAATTACTTGTTAATTATTTTTTAAAAACATTTACTCTTTTCCATTAGCTTGGCACAAAATAGCGACGTCATGCAATTTTCCGGCTGAAAACAGGTAGGTGTGACAATACGTTTTGTGTTCGTTAATTTTTCGTGTACTGAGCGGGACCATTTGGGATTTTTCGCGGGACCATTAGCCCTTTGGGATTTTTTCGTCCAAAAACCGCTGCAAATCCAAAGAAAGTATTGCACACCAGTGCTGCTCAGTGTTAAATTCGGCGTCAGAATCGTCGCCACGCGGAATTTAACATTGAGCAGAACTGGCGCGAAATCGCTTTTTCGGATTTGCAATTGAAAGAATCTCAAAGGGTTAAATTTCCAAAGGTCTGACGAAAATACATTGTCAGGTTGTGAATGGTAATATAAAGTTGTCATATACAAAATTTCGTAAAATAAAACACAAGATAACAACTAACAACTGTATTTCCCAAAATAAATTTAAATGATGATATGACATTGCAAAAAAAACAGTTTTTTATTAATTCTGTCCTTTAAAGTTTTTTCAATGGGTATATGTATTTTAAAGCAAAAAAAAACCAACGGAAGTGTTAATTTTACTTTTATTATAAAAACTTTATTGTCTAGATATTTTAACTAATTAAGATATTATGTACAAAAAACCTTCGGTTTTTTCCTTAAAAAGATATTAAAAAAATTAAATGGACGGCCAACTTTCCCACGATTTTCGAGTAAAATTAAAAAAAAAAATTGAAAAAAAAAAAAATCATATAAACTTATGCTGACACTGGATCGTCGTCGTAAGTATAGGAAACTTGGAGCCCTCAAAAAATTTAACGGCTTAGAGCCCTGAAAACAGGAACTTGGAGCCATAGTAAAAAATAGTTTGGAGCTACGTTTAGTTTTCGGCTTTGGATTAGGTATTGAATTTAGGGTTATAAACTTTTAGCTTTGTGTTTTTGGCCTTAACAACATAAATCAAAACTTTTAAACTGTTGGCCTGAAATGAACAATTTAAAGCTTATTCTGACTCGAAATACGTTAAAAAACTTCACAAACGTTAAAACAGAATTTAAAAACGCAACTTATAAACTATACCACTAAAATCCTTAAAAACGTAAATTTTTAACAATTTTCTTACAAATTTACACAAGTTTTTTTGTAATTTATGAGTTTATTTCTTTAAAAATATTGGATTTGTAATAATAAAAGTAATAGTATTGATTTTCGGAGCTTTTTCGAGCTGAGCACAGAATAAAACCTCAAAAACCCGCTCAATTTTTGTATTAATCAATGGACTTACCTAGCATAACAAAAATTGGGCCCGCGGTCTCAACACGAAACAAAGGGTTTCGCAGATTAAATGCATTTCATTCTAATAATTTTTAAACTGGAAGTACTACAAATAATAATACATATAAAAACAGGGTTTAGCGGTTTTTTGCATTAAATAAAAGCATTACAAAATGTTTGTTTTTCTGATTAACCCCAAAAAATTTACATATAAAAAACCTTAGTTAAGCAAAAAAATACCTTGAAACAATAGCAAAACAATAGCGAAAAATACCTGAAATTGTTTTAATATTGTTGTAAAATCTCTGGTCCTTACTAAAATTGGGTAAAATTTGTTATTTCATAACGAATTCTGATTTCATGGCGGGACCGCGGACCGAAAATTTTGTTATGCCAGGTAAGTCCATTGATTAATACAAAAATGGAGCGGGTTTTTGAGATTTTATTCTATGCTCAGCTCCAAAAAGCTCCGAAAATCAATACTATTACTTTTATTATTACAAATCCAATGTTTTTAAAGAAATAAGCTCATAAATTACGAAAAAACTTGTGTAAATTTGTAAGAAAATTGTTAAAAATTTACGTTTTTAAGGATTTTAGTGATATAGTTTATAAGTTGCGTTTTTAAATTCTGTTTTAACGTTTGCGAAACCCTTTACATGAAAACCTACGAATGCAAAATTACAACCAACTTCTTTTTCTTAACTAACCTATCAGAAAATACCACTATCCGGGAGAAAAAATGTTGCCTCGGATGCGGGTATGGAACGACGTTTAGCTACCCGGTAGCAAATAGTTTATTGACACCGTTTTGGGTGCTTGATATAATAAAATAAAATTTTAATTTTTTTAATCGACTAGTAGCCAAAAGTCCAATTAGCTTAAAACCACATTTTAACATATTAAGACCCTCTAGTTCCAATATTAGAAAAACCCAAAGCCAAAAAACCGTTAAAACTTTAAAAAAAGATAATAGTTTTAATTCTAAATTACTTCGTATTGGTGCTTTTGTTTTGGTAAATCACCATTCTTAACAGTGCAATACTTTGCAAACACCAAGTTTGTTTTAAATGTGAACTGGCACCACGACTTCAAATGTTTGTTATCGGTCAAAATTTTTATAAAGAGTTAGATTCTTCTTCCAACCCCCTCCACCACGCGCCCACCACACGGCTATTAAATCAAAACGGACAGTACAACGAAAAGCGCTGTTTTCGTGTTTGGGACTTTTCAGGCGTTGATAGGGACTTAAAACTGAATAAAAAAAGTGTTTTTATTAAAAAAATGTACTCGGTATAGTTTATTACAATAAACTTCAATCCTTATAAAACTATATCAGCATTTTAAACCAAACACGTATTATACATATCACTTAAATATCTAATCATTTCATATCTATATGCATAAAATCATGTGTAAGCTCAAAAAAGTCTAATAAAACAAATGCTGATATTATTATGAAAATAAATTTTAGAAACATTGCTCACCCCACAGACAAACCATTATAGTATCAGAGTGTTTTCGAAAGTTATTTTTACATATATATTTTTAGAAATTTGGCTGTGCGACTGACTGCTAAGAAAAAATTACTGCACGAAAAATAAAAAAAAATTTAAAAAATTACTGCGCAGAAAATAAAAAAATTTACTGCGCGGAAAATAAATGACTCATTGTTCAACTGCACGAAAAAAAAATTACTCCGCAGAAAATAAAAAAAAAATTACTGCGCGGAAAATAAATGACTGATTGATCCCATGATTAGGGATCGACCGGGCCCCGGCCCCGGGCATTTTTTTCACCCCGGCCCCGGTAAACGCAATTTTCTCTACCCCGGCCCCGGCCTCGGCAATTTAGCTGTCACACGAGCCGGGGCAAACCGTAAGAGTAAGAGTAAAAGTAAGAGTAAAGTAAGAGTAAAAGTAATTTGTGATATTTTAATTTAAGTAAAATAAAAATAAAACTAACGTTCGAAGTTTTATATAAATAAAGTAAAAGTAAGATCTATTTTTAAGCAAAAGTAAGAGTAAAATTATAATAAAAGTAATTTTGCAACGGAGCAAAAAGTCGATTTTTGAAGCTCTAGAGCTCCGTTCTAAAAGGTTTTGCTATTTTTATGCATAAATTTTCATTTTAATAAGGATTTTAGTCTAAGTGAACGTCTAGTCTGGCGTGTTAGCTGCTTAAAGAACTTTTTTCTTAGACACATTTTACAATCCCATAGGAAATCTACTTGTTGAGATTACTTAAAAAATACTTAAATTAGTTTAAGTATTTGTCCCCGAGTAAAAGAGTAAAAGTAAAAACAAGTGAAATTTAACCCTTTGGTATTTATTGCGCTGCAAAACCGCAGAAGGGATTCCACGCCACTGCTGCTCAATGTTAAACTTCGTCAACCATCGTTGAGAGCCACAGAGTTTAACAAACTGCAGCACTTACGCAATATACCTTTTGCAGATTTGCAGCGGTTTTTGGATGAAAACAATCCCAAATGGTTAAAAGTCGAGCGAACGTAAAAGTAATAAAAAATTTGTTACTTTTATTTGTTTAAGTAAAAGTAAATGTAACTTTTTACAACAGTACTATATACTTTCCGTAAGTATTAGAAATATATTCATGTTTAAAACAATATTATACTTAATCCCACTAACCATTCTTATACTTTGAAAGAATGCTCTACAAATAGAGCTGGAGTTAAAGCATTTTTCTACGGGGAGTATGTTGTGATTAAAAAACCAAAACGTGTTGAAGAAACTAAGATCAAAATTGGATGCCCACATAAAATTATTTGACAATAGCGAAAATTCATTATATTACAGTAAATCGAATATGTTGATAATTGAAGAAATGTAACTCTAAATCTAAAAAATGCTAGTCTTTAAGAATATTATTTTGAAGAAACATCTTTTTTAGAACTTCACTTACATGCCTCTATTCAACATTTTTCAGATTAAACATACAGGAGTGGTTAAAACCCAGCCTTTAATCTTTAATGGTTAGAACATTTTTAAAGCTTCATTACCACTTTTTTAAATTATAAAAAAACTTTTTTTTAAATTGTAAAATTTTGAAATTCAAAAAAATACTTTTTATTTTTGTAAAAAGTAAAATCATTAAATTTTTGCAAGTACAAGCGAATATGTTCGTTTTCTAGCTTGTTTCAAGTTGTTAGCTTTAGTCATTTGAATCAGCTACCTCATTTTTTAGCAAAAAATCATAAAATGAATGTCACGTGAACTTTTGAAATGAAATTGTTTTTGTGATTTTGCACTACTTTTTTGTAATTTCTCGAAAACATACGGCCCAAGAAAATTTCCACTTATATACATTAAGTTTTTAAATAAAATTGTGCAAAAAAACGCAACATTTCTAACGCACGCAATTTTCTGTGCATATACCACTGATTTCTTACGCAGAGATTTTTCTTGCTGTCAATACCTGTTTTTTTTGTGTAGTGCTTTTCAGGCAAAAGTTGAAGAAAAGTTTCTATATGCACTGCAAAACACTAACACTGTGTTAACAATTGCATTAACAATTAATTTGAAAAAACAACAGTGCGCCTATGAAACAGAAAAAAATGGCGGGTTTTCAGTATTAAAGTCGCACAAATTCGAATTTTCAGCAAATGTTTTGTTTAAAAATTAGGTTTTCACCATCTTTGGGTTATATAATATATATGCTTACTTTTATTAAAAATAAAATTACGAAAACCTTAAACTAAAGATAAATTCTATCAGGGTGAAAATAAATGATTGGTAAAGTAACCACTCGTTGTTTAAGAAAATATCACGTGCAGAGAAACACATGACGCAACTTAATAATAATCTAGCAAAAGACGAAACAAAGTTTCGAAAAAAAGCCTTATATTAAATGGAATAGTATAAAGCTACATAAGACTAAAAACTAAATGCCAGAAAAGACTGAAACAAGTCTCTTTAAAACCTGTAAATTAATAACAAATTTTGTGAAATTTTCAGAAAAACAAAACCGAATAAAAACAATACGTGTAAAAGCTTTAGTTTGCGTTTTTTAACCATTAATAAAACTTAATTCACATAAATTTCTCCCAAAATGGATTAACTTTTACATGAGTTAACCAGCTGTAAATACCACAGTATTAGTTAAGTCACACGTCGTCAAAACGATACAAAAAAGTATAACGCAAGCGTCACAGTAACCACGAAAAATTTCTGTCAAAATAAGTTATCGCATTGCGCATTAAATTTTGTAATTTATCATTATTTTCGTATAAAGCAAAACGTACCGCCATATTAACGGCTTTTTAAAATCAAATATCAAGTTTTAAGTCCGAAAAACATTGAAAAATTCAGATTTAATATAAGGCGACTTTTAATTTAACAAATACATTGACAGCTAATTTGTTTTATGTAATAAATAGAAACATTAAAGAAAAAGTCGCCTTATATTAAATCTGAATTTTTCAATGTTTTTCGGACTTAAAACTTGATATTTGATTTTAAAAAGCCGTTAATATGGCGGTACGTTTTGCTTTATACGAAATTAATGATAAATTACAAAATTTAATGCGGAATGCGACAACTTATTTTGACAGAAATTTTTCATGGTTACTGTGACGCTTGCGTTATACTTTTTTGTATCGTTTTGACGACGTGTGACTTAACTAATACTGTGGTATTTACAGCTGGTTTCATGTAAAAGTTAATCCATTTTGAGAGAAATTTATGTGAATTAAAAGTTTTATTAATGGTTAAAAAAACGCAAACTAAAGCTTTTACACGTATTGTTTTTTTATTCGGTTTTTATTTTTCTGAAAATTTCCCAAAATCTGTTATTAATTTACAGGTTTTAAAGAGACTTGTTTCAGTCTTTTCTGGCATTTAGTTTTTAGTCTTATGTAGCTTTATACTATTCCATTTAATATAAGGCTTTTTTTCGAAACTTTGTTTCGTCTTTTGCTAGAATTTCCGCCTTTTAATGCATTGAATTGAATGTCATTATTAAAGATATAAAACATTAAAAAATTTACTCATTTTGAAAAGAAACGTCATGGTCTCCTCATGATATGATACAATTATTTTCAGATCCAAATCGTCAATGTAATTTTTAGCAGTCTACTATACAAAAATTAAGTCTGGGTAACTCCGTCAAATTGTATCTGAACCTGAAAGAACCATATAAAATAGTGTGTTTTTCTTCTGTTTTAAACATGTTTTAGTTA
>JASAMX010015974.1:0-46516 GCA_030248175.1 Microlaimidae sp. YZB2_3
TAAGTGTCTCATTTTTCCTTTATTATATATTTTTGGTTTTACTTGTGAAGATACAACAGAAAAAAGAAATCAATTGCAGAAAGACTTAAATAATATAGCTCTTTGGTCCAAAAATTGGCAATTAAAATTGTCTGAAACTAAATGTGAGGTTCCACATATATGAATAAAAATGCAAAATAACGAACATGATTATTGTATAGACGGTCGTAATTTAAATAAAACTTAGTTAGTAAAAGATTTAGGAGTTTACATTTCGAAAAATCTTCAATTTTCAAATCATTGCAAAACTATTGCCAAAAAAGCATTAAAAACGAATTCACTAATTTTTAGGACATTTAATTCAAGCTCAGAACAAAATTTAGTAAAAGCTTTTACTACATACGTAAGGCCAACCTTGGAATACGCAAGTGTAATATGGAACCCTTTTTACAGCAAGACATAAAAATCATTGAAAATGTGCAACGTAGTTTTACCAGACGGCTTTTTAAAAGGTGTAAACATTCGTATAAAACTTATGAGAAACGCCTCAGGCATTTACATCTTACAACACTTCAGGACAGAAGAACTAATGCTGATCTATCTGAGTGTTACAAGATTTTAAACAAACAAACAAGTCTCAATCCAGACTCTTTTTTTAGTTTAAATCAAAATCCCACAAAAGGACATTCATTAAAACTAAAAGTTCAAAAAAGTAGAATTAATGCAAAAAAAAATTTTTTTTTTTGTAACCGAGTTGTTGAAAAATGGAATGCACTGTCTCAAGAACAAATTTCAGCTACTTCTCTTAGGTCTTTTAAGAATAAACTTCAACTAATAAATTTACAATTAAAAATGTATCCTTAATAAATCACATTTAGCGTTGTGTCATGTTTAGTGATAAAAAGAAAAAACAAACAAAAATTAATTTTGCAATATCATATGTACAAATTTAAAGTCAGGAATTAATTAAAGTATATTGGGTTTATAAAGAATTAAACTAAATTGTTTAGAATTTAAAAAAAAAATTGTTTTTAACGTACTCACTTTGTTTATTTATGGCTTAAATTAGTGCTTTTTATAAAGCATTTGAGCCATATTTCTAGAAAGAAATTAACCATGTTTTTGTTATTTTTGGCGACCCTAATCGGTTCGCAAGTTTGTGATGTTTACGATGTTTTTTTTTATTATTTTTTTTCTAGAAATAAACTTTGAACTTTGTTGTGTCCAGTTTTTCACAATCAGACCATGACACTATTTTATCTGAAATTAATCTTAAAATATTTGACAGTCCTAATCCTAAGAATAAGATTCAAAATTACATACCTGATTTTTTATGATTATGATATGCTAAGTTAAGATTATGATATGCTAAGTTTGTACTTATCTACAATCAACAGGAAGATTTTATTTGAGAAATGTGGCACAGTAGAAAATGCTTGGCGAAAATTCAAGAATATATTGTTGTTAGGAATTAATAGACATGTCTCTGGAAAAAAATTGTTTTCAAAAATCAAGATCAGAGTACAAAAAAAATTACAAAGTATACAGAAATAAAGTTACAGATTTTAACACTAATAAAGAAAAAAAAATTCTAAATTCAGGAGGTTTAAACAATTTTTATAAATTTTTTAATAGTAAAATTGAAACAAAACAAACTATCCCACCAATTAAAAGTGAAGATGGGACTTTTGTAAATAAAGAGTGTGAAAAAGTTGAACTGTTTGGAAATTACTTTGCTTCCGTTTTTACTGATGATGATGACACCTTACGAAATTTTAATCCACCGAATATAGGGAAGTTGGACAACATGGTATTTACCACAAAAAAGGTATTTAAAGCCCTAAAAAGCTCCCAAACAAATAGTCTAGAACACCTGACTGTTTTCCAGCTTACTTTTAAAACGCTTGGCCAAAGTTATTGCTGAACCTTTGGCAAAAATCTTTCAGATGTCTTTTGATTTTGAAAAATTACCATTTGATTGGAAAATAGCTTCATTAAACTTACTGTTTAAAAAAGGCACCAAAAGCCTAAAAGAAATTATCATCCAATTTCACTTACATCTTTTTTTTGTAAACTAATGGAGCAGCTTGTTAAAGAAAAACATCTTGTCTTTTTCCATATCATTTTGTCAAGGTTTCAATATGGTTTTAAAGCAAAAAGTTCTACAATAACACAGCTGTTGGAAACATTTAATGAGTGGACGCAGGCACTAAAAGATAAACTTATAATTGATGTAATATACTTGGATTTTGCCAAGGCCTTTGACACCGTGTCACATCAAAAAATGTTATGTAAGCTAAATAAATATGGTGTTTCTGGTAAATTTTTAAAATGGATAAAAGAATGAATTTTTAGTTGGGCGGGATATTAAAGTTGTAATTAATCACTCAGTATCCAAATCAATTCCTGTAAAAAGTTCAGTTCCTCAGGGTTCTGTTTTGGTCCCATTTCTAATTTTTATATTTTTATATTAATAATATTGTTGATTGTGTTAAGTACTCACAAATTAGGCTCTTTGCAATAAATGATATAAAATTGTTTGTAAAATCTTTATCTAAACACTACCATATTCAAACCTTAAGACTTCAAGAAGATTTAGATAGAATATAGAGCTGGTCAAGACTGGCAATTGCAATTATCAGATCATAATTGTGAAGTTCTTCATATTTGAAATCATAGCAAAAAGTTAATTTGTAAATATAAGCTTGGTAATAATGTACTTGCAACTACAGAATTGGTGCGTGACCTAGGTGTTTATATATCTCATGGTATGAAATTCTCTAAACACTGTGAAATCACAGCAAAAAAAAGTAATGAGAGTGACATCACTAATTTTTAGAACATTCAATTCAAACTCTAGAAATAATCTTCGCAGAGCGTATAACTTCTATGTTAGACCAATTCTGGAGTACGCTAGTGCAGTTTTGAACCCTTATTTACAAAAAGATATAAACATTTTCAAAAAGTGCAACAAAATATCACTAGGAGGTTGTTTTATAAATGCAAGTTGTTACCTGTTGGCTATGAACAAAGATTGGATTATTTAGGTTATATGAGTGCTTTAAAATAATACACACCTTAAACAATTTGCAAGCCAATGTTTTTTTAAGTTTAACGTGAAGCCCACCCGTGGTCATCTTTTAAATTGGCTGTTGAAAAATCGCGATTTTCCATACTTAAGGTAGAACTTCACAGTTTTTTTTAACGACAGATCTTTTTGAAATACATCTTACTATACATAGTTTGACCTGCTGATTCAATTTTTGACATTCATTTTTCTGTAAAAAAATATTATCGTCCACAATCATCAAATAACATCAATAAAATACATGTCAAAAATACAAAACATTAATAAAGTTTATTACCAAAAATATTCTATTTTTTCATTTTCTATTTAGCGTATCTTAAATAATCAAACATTTTTTTAAATTAAAAAGCTAAAAAACAAAAAAAAATTTTTTCGGCGTTAAAAATAAGGATCCGATCGCGGCGTACTAACCACTCGGCTACTGGGTCCTCGGGGATTTTCAATTAAAAGGAGTTTTTAAAGGAATGGTTCAAAATGTTGTTTCTCGGCGTCAATTAAAAGAAAATTAAACGAAAATTAAAAAAAATTGATTCGTTATTTTTAAACGAAAGTTTGGAAATAGTTAGATATAGGGTTTTACCATTTTTTTATTATAAACGATTAAAAAAGGACTTCAGGATTTTTTTTACTATATATTTTTGTAAAAAAAGTCTTTTTTGCAATTAAAAAAAAATCCTGAGATCATTTTAAACCCAAACCACCTCTGAAAGTTGCCCCCTACATTACCCTAATTTATTATAAAATTTCGCCCAAAAATAACGAATCAATTTTTTTAAAAGGCCTTATTGTGGTTTTCAGAGATAGAATCCATGGACATCTGTTGCGAACTGGACAAACTTTTCGGTGATGTTTTTTAACCACTGGATAGCACAGATTCTTAACTTTTTATAGCACCCCACTTTTATGGGCCAAAAATTAATATTTATAATGATATGCGACTTGTAGTCCAAGTGGTCAAAACTGTGAAGTTCTACCTTAAGAAAACTGTCCGGAGAGATCTTAAAAATGCAAATATAGAGTAACTTTATTGTATTTCAAGCTTAAAATCGCTCATTCAAGAAAGGGAGCTCCCTTCAATTTAAATGGCCGAAGCTCGTAAGCATGATATTATGGGGTTTTGAACATCACTAATGGCTAGATAGATGAAATGAAGATCTATCTAATCATACATAGTTCATTTCCTAATTTGGTGTATGGCAAAAATAGCAGCGGATGGCTGAAATTGAAGCGGACCGAAATTTAGTATGTTACCCTACAGCGCATTTTTAGTTAGTTAACAGATTAGGGAAACAGAAACAAAAAAACTGATTTGGCTAAATGGGGTATCATCGAAAATCTTATAGTTCGAAAAGTATCGTTTATACGGTTTCGTTTGAATTTTTGAAAAATAAAACATGGACATCCTAACATGGACATCATAATAATGGAAGAAAAGTCCATTTTAACTAAAGAAGTTTTTGAATTTTTTAAAAAAGGAAAATTATAATAGTGAACTGATCGGTTTTGCAATGTAAGAGTTTCGGTCTTTAGAAGCTCAACTTTGTCTTCGTTTCGTTATGGTTTTTTATTAAAGTGATAGTCTCCTACAGTCGATATGGTATCTTTGATTTGCGACAATGCTGCCTTAAAAGTTTTTTTATAGTTTTGTTAATTTTTTTTAATATTAATACATTATTGTTGGTCTGGCTTTTGTGTAAACTAGAAGATTGATATTCTAAGTTTTACGACCGCATTGTTTTCCGACTGTAAATCAAACTGTTACAAAAGCGGCGGCGCTGGGCTTTTATGTGTGTACAAAGCGCGCGCGCGGGCGCGTGCCGCCCTTCCGGCCAATCGCCGCTCCGGCCGTCGGAGTGGCTGACCAATCACCGACGCCGGCCTGGGCGTGGCCGGCGGCTGAGTGGACGCTGGAGAAATCCAGGCCGCCATTTGCATACAATCGCCCGGCGAGCGGCGGCTGGTGACTAAAACTCCGTCCGTACCTTGCGGTGTGCGAAGAATACAGAAGTACTAGCAATACAGAAGCGTCACACCATACTCAAGCGGATGACTACCAGCGCCGGTTTTCAAACAACAACGGCATTGAATGCTAATGAGCGGCCGGCAGGCAACGGAGTACCGGCAGGTTATTCGCCATCGGGGGAAGACGCCGGCCCGCTGGCATGTTATTACGCCCCGGCCGTGTCGGAAGCGCCCTACTTCTGGCACCAACCTCAGCCGTCCTGCGTCCATTGGTACCCGTACTCGCCGGTCCCGTACCCCTACGAACCGCGATTCCTGAGAAGCGAACCGGTTCACATCCGTCGGCCGATGAACGCGTTTATGGTCTGGGCGAAGGACAAGCGGAAAAAGTTGGCCTCGAAACACCCCGGCATGCACAACGCGGACTTGAGCAAGATATTAGGTAAGTGTTCGGAAACACAACTAAAATAAATTCAAGATGATTTAGGATCGTTGGAGCCAAGGGAACTCGAAACCGAACAAATTTAAAGCCAATTACGACACCCCAGTTGAAGCTAATGCCTGATCCTAAGCAAGCCCAAGAAAAAAGCGTAAAATTAAGCTTAAATCAAACCAAAAAAATCTTAACGTTAAAAGGCTAGAAAATTACGCGTCTCTAAATTATTTAGGCTGTATCTACCTCGTACCGTTCAGTATATCATGATAAATCCTACTGAGCAACCTGAGCCCTGGAGAGTGAACTATAATTTTCGTAAGCAACCTAAACGAAAGCATGAAATCAAGTTAAGTTGCTCTGTTCGGAAAAATCGCCTTTTTTGTTGTAGGGTTTTTTGTTTTCGTATACGCGACCTCTTTTGAATTCAGGCTAACAATCGGCGAGAAAAATAACAGTGGAGTGTCCAAATTGTAACATTTTGCTAATAGTGTGTTTATTGATTAATTCTGGTAAGATGCTCATTGGACCAATAGTGCACTACTGGAGGAGTTTTCTTATTGTTCTGCGACTGATTAGTATATAAGAGTGCTCCATAACACAAAACTCAAACATCTCAATTATGCCATTTTCTTACAAAATACTTGAATAAGTTGTGCAAACTAGTGAAATTGATGAAAATAGCAATTCGGACACACTCTTAAAACCAATGCCCTAACTAGAGCCCTGAAGGTACACCCAATAGGGGCGTTTGTTCATCCAAAATCTAAAACAATATGAAAAAGTGCGTTCATAACAATGGACGTCCATTCTTTGTTGGTGGTGCGAAGTGCGTTCGTATTCGTTCGTTTGCAACTCTACTAGCCGTTAAATGCTGTTTTGGGGTAAGCATTGGTTTTATGGAACCGCGAAGTATAGGATAAATCTATTTGAACAAGTTAATCACATTATTTTTCCCTTATTTATATGTTATTTATTTTTGAGGTGGTGTCGTCTACCATCTTATATACATGTCTAAAATGGGAGATTTGCTAGTGAATGCTGTGGTTATATTTTTTGCAAGTTTTCTGTACTATGGTTAAATTACATCTGGCTAACGCCGAAAATTAGTATGCAGAGGGGGCCAATTAAAATTTTACGGCGTTGACGGTTTTTTTAATTCTAAAAAAACAGTAAGAGCGCAGAATTTTTTTTAATTCCACCTTTTTACAAAATATACAAAAATTAACATACTTTAGCTCTTTAAAAATTCGCATTTGGGTTTCAAATTGAGTATTTTGATAAATAATTATTAAAATATGTGTTTTGATCTTTATTATTAATCTGCTTTCGTTAAAAATTTTGAACGGTTTTGTTGTTAAATCGTCGATTCAATACTAAAATTATCGAAGTCAGCTAGATTTTATTTGCCTATAGTTTAATTTTTTATCTAAACATATACGTTCTGATTAAACGTATTATCTTTAGTTTTAATTTTATTCCTTTTTTTCTGTGTTTGTTCCTCGAGCTTCACTGTCTAAAGCACTTTATGTTGAAATATTCTAATTTTGGTTTAGTGCTTTTTGTATTATTTCACTTTTTTAGGTTTTCCCATATTTATTTAATTTAAAAAAACAACAAAATTTAACTCAATGTGACAATTGAATCATAGAAAATCACGAACCAGAAAACAATTCTTACAACAAACGTAAAATTTTAATTTAAAGGTGCTCCCTGGAAAATTTTATCCTATATATAAATGTTTTTGTCTATAGTTTCACCAAAGTTATTCGGCTAGTTTTGTTGTGAAATTTTTTTGATTTCGCTATTTTGGTTATAAAACTTTACAAAATACCACTGAACGTAGTTTAAAGTTGCATTTCCCCTTCATTAATTGTGATTTTTAAAATTAAGATTATCCAGGCGTGAATTTTTTTTATTTCTATGATTTAAAAAAAAAGATAACTTGAATATAAAAAGGTTAGTTTGAGCTGGATTTTAGGCATGAGCTGAGGTGAATCATTACTGAAATCTTTTTAGGTTTAATCCATAGTTTCCAGAAAACTATAAAAAATGAGTTCCAAAAATTATTTTTTTAGAATATAACTCGAAACACACTTCATCATCTCAACTTATGAACTATTTTTAGTGAGTTAAAACAGTGTGCATTTAATGTTTGGTTCAAATCGGGGTTCAAATTAATAATAATCCTATCCCAAATTTCCATATATCCTCCACAACTCTGAACATTTAAAGCAGAAGAAGCTCCAGAGCTCAGATCTTTAAATGTGTTTTAGTCTAAAGCTTGTTTAACCTTGTAATATTTTCTAAATCATTTTACGATTTAAATAATTTCTGAAAAAATGTTAGTTTACAAAATAATTGAATATTTTGTGGCATTATTTTTAATTATTTAAGAAATTGGCAGAAAATGCGACAAAAATACGCAGTTGTGGGGCTACTTCGTAGCTTTGGGAACATCACAGTGTAGAATACTCACCAATATTTAAATCATAAGTTTAATTTTTTATAAGCTTTTTGAACGTGGAAACCGTAATCGAATTGCAAATAGGAAAACAAGTGTTAAAACCTTTATCATTCATTATGAAAGCTTTCGGTAAAACATGTTTACCATCGTCAGTCAGGCTATAAAATAAACTTAGATTAGTACAGGAATAAACCATATAAATACATTGCAATAATTTACATATAAAAATACAAACGAATATGTACTAAAAAAGAACATTTAAAACTAGCGCGTAAGGTAATAAAAAAGTGGTAAAGTTTGTAAAAACGTGAAAAATTATAAAAAGAAGCGAAAAGGAAAAACTATATAGAAATGACGTGTAAGATAATAAAAAGATATGCCACTGGTAAGAATTTTTTAAAAAACCGTTTAAGAAAAACAATATTTTTTGACAAAAAGGAGCAAAAAGCAGCAAAAATATAGACGTAAAAACCAAAAAAAGAGAAAAAATGTTTAACGCTGATATTACTAAAACAAATAAAGCGGCTCGGACATTTGTTGTATATTAATTTCTGGGCGAGATTTACGTATGTGGAGAGACTCTTTAATTAACAAATCACTTTGGCCCTTACAATAGTCTAACACAGAAAAATCGGAATGTTGTACATTAACGTTACATTGCAGAGAATGCTCAAAAACAGCTGATCTTGCATTATGCACAGGTTTTTCCGTTCTGTCAGAAATTCCCTCATGATTCGAAAACCGAGATTGGAACCTTTGGGTATTTTATAGCCTGACTGACGATGGTAAACATGTTTTACCGAAAGCTTTCTTAATTTTTTATATATAACTTTTTTTCTTCTCTTGTGAACCTTTGTCCCGAATTATTTTTAAATCCACGTTCATATTTTTGTAAAAAAATTAAGATTGTATTTTAACTTCACTGAACTTGATAAATTTACAAAACCGTTATAACAGTCGGTGATATATTCTTTAAATACTTTGTATAGGCTTTCTTCCAACCTAAAAAATAAGTTCCTACGGACTTTAATACTGCGGTATAAAAATCCACCACCGGTGACACGAGTACATATTAGTACGATCCACCATCAAATATCATGTTCCAGACTTCAAATCTTTTAAAACGGAAGGATTTCCGAAGCTTTATCTATTCTTAAACGAGCATTTTAAGTATATTTATGCTTAAAGTTTTAAATTATTCTATTTGCGTTTTTAGCACTGTTTTTATTGTTTTTGAATAAGTTTTGAAACAAAAAAAAATTACAAAAAATTTTCGACAAAATCATCAAATTTGTATTTATTTATAAAATTATTATAAAAAAGAGCGGAATTCCGGATATTTCCATGAATTTTGAGGAACCTCACTAATTCAAATGTTCCGGTGTTAAGTGGTTTATTTCGCATTTTTCCCCCGCTTTACGCTTTTTAAATCTCATCAGACCATTTAATAATTCAACAAAAGTCTAAAGCAATACCAAAGCATTTAATTGGGGGTTGTGGTTGGAAAAACCTGGTGTAAAACCGTTAAAATGTCTGCGCGACAATCGCAAAAAATTACTTTGAATAAACGTTTTCTTTAATAAGCCCAGATATATCGTTGTGGTTTCCCCAAATACAAGATAACCATTGTTGTTCCCTTGTATTTCTTGCGTTTTTTTCTGTTCCTATGAGTTTTTTATAGCAGTTCCTACCCTAGCGGCGTCTTTTTGACTGGGTTAGAAGCGCCAAAACCCATTGAAGTGAAGCGAAATTATGCTTCTGACACTTCTTTGCTATGTAACACTTGTAACAGTACCGGTTTATTTATTACGTTATTATTGTGGCGCTATAATAACCACACACACACACACACACACACACACACACACACACACACCACACGTTGGTTAAAAAAAAACGTGTCAATATTGTCAGAACGACTTCTTAAAAGCGCGATACCGAGATGTCCTTGATTTTGTTAATTTTTTTGTAAAAACCTTACCCCTGCACCCAATTGCCCACAAAATTTTTTTCATCAAAATATCTATGGTGGTTCAAGAAATAAAAATCACAAAAATCGCGTTTTTTTCGAAATTATGTATTTTAAAGATTTCTCAATGAGTATAAAATTTTAAGTTATAAAAGTTTTACTGGAAGAGAGCTGCTACTTTCTGCTTTAATTTGATGCCTTTATTGTTAAGATTTGAGCAGTAATTCTTGAGATATTGTGTTTCTTATACAAAAAACTGACTTTCTAAAACGTATTTTCTAAAAATTTAAAATATTTTCAAAAAATTATAAGTTTTGGGGCCAGTTATATTTTATATTTAAATTATAAATTTTTCTAAAAATTATAACTCGAGATGAACAAATGAAGTGTTTCCTTTGTCCATGTCCATACGACAAAAATGTTTTATTTGTAGTCCCATTCTGATGTGCAACTGCTTTTTCATTAATACAATCTGTTTAACAATATACTAGAATAGTTCGCATTAAGTTGTATTAAAACACTATTTATGGTATAATCAAGAAAAGTACCAGGTGAGGTAACCCAGGTGGTTTGTAACCCATTTTTGCGATTGTAAAACTTAAAAATTTATTACTTTGTTTGGACACGTTCATTGTAAAAAATCTTCTCGCTTTTAACAGTCATCGATTATTAAATTTAAAATTTTGTAACCTTATGTAGCTGTACCAAAAAACACAAGATTTTATTGTGTAAGTTTTTTATTACGGAACTTTTGATTGCCATTTATTATAATTAAAGTTTTTGACCATTCACAAATTTTAATTTAATTTTTCCATAGTGATAATATGGTAATTCTCATAATATACTATTTCTTGTACTAATTTTAAATTGCTTAAAAAATTATTAAATATGTTTTTTCGAAAGGTTTCCTTATGATCAAAGTTTTAACTTATTTCTTACGACTTGCGAAGAATATTACTGTAATCAACTCTAATTTTGGTTAAAAAAAACCGCAAAAGAAAAAAATCTGTATTAACAAACGTTTAGCTTTCTTCACAACAAAATGTCATGTGCTGCTTTGTTTCAGTCTTTTCAAATATTTCAGTACAATAATCATTATTAGAGTATTAGCAGATTCCACAAAAAAACCAAAGTACTAAGTACAATTATACAGAAATTGCAATGGCACATCTTTTTCAGTGGACACAAATTAGAAATTATCTGATGATTTAAAAAAAAAAATTATATTAAGCACGTAAAATTTTTTAACTCTATTTTAAAGCTGCATATTTGGGATCTTCTTTTCAATCTGTTGAGAGTTAAGAGTTGGACACCCTCTCAAATTATATATATAACTTGCAAAACTTCAAATACACTAAAGATAAATTCTATCAGGGTGAAAATAGATGAGTGGTAAAGTAACTACTCGTTTTTTGAGAAAATATCACGTGCAGAGAAATACATGACGCAACTAAATAATAATTGGTTACATAACCGCTGAAAACTTTTTTTTAATTTTCCTCGCTCGCTAACTTATTGTTTATTTCTTCCTGGCGGAGAGCGGTTACGCCCCTAATTTCAGCCTGGAAGACTTTAGCTTTAATTCCAAGTTTTCTTTAAATTGTTTAGCGTATTCTAAAAATGTGAATTATATACCTCGTGTAGTGCTTATGGTTGAATTATATCTGGCTGACGCTGAAAATTAGAATGCAGACATGAGGGGACCAATTAAAATTGTGCGGTAATGACGTTTTTTTAAAAAAACAAATAAGAACGCAGAATTTTTTTAATTCCACCTTTTCACAAAATATACAAAAATTAACCAACTTTAGCCCTTAAAAAATTTGCGTTTAAGTTACAAATTAAGTAATTTGATAAAAGATTATTAAAATACAGTTTTTAATCTTTGTTATTAATCCGCTTTAGTGAAAAATTTCGAAGGTTTTTGTTGTTAAATATACGATTTAATACTGCAAATATCGCGGTCTGCTAGATTTTATTTGCCTATAGTTAAGCTTTCATCAAAAATTAAAGGTGTTTTTCTGTTCTAGGAAAAGAATGGAAGGGTATGAGCCACTCTGAGAAACAGCCGTATGTTGAAAAGGCCGAAATGATAAGAATTCAACATCTGAAAGACTATCCAAATTACAAGTACAGGTACATTGTTAGCGCATGTTGTGAATAAGCTGCGAAAATCGCTTGTGTTTAAAACTCTCAGGGAGAAAATGGTGTTTTTTTCGCAATTCGAAATAATCTAACTTATTAAATAGGTTTTTTTTGTGTCTTTTATCCCAATTCACTTTCAGTTGTTTGTTATCGAAATATTGCGGAGTAAGGGAAAGATTTTCAAAACGCTGCTATTAAAAAAGAATAAAATAAAACCAGCAACAGAACGGTGTGCGCAGCGCTCAACTAAAAAGGTTGCGATTTTTTTTATGAAAAGGCCGAAATTACTCACGGCGATGACCGATCGCAACCAGTTAATCGTCGTTACTAAGGCAAAATGAGCCACTGTAAATATAAGATACACACTACTGTGACTCAATTTGTAGTTAATATCGCCCTGTTATAAAATTAAAATCAGTCACAGGCACACATATTTTATACAAACTGTGGCTCATTTTGCCGTAATAACGACGTAATTCAATTCAAAAAATTTCCAGTATTTTCTACGAGTACAGGATTTTAGCTAAAAGAATAAAAATGAAATATTTATAGCTAAAAAACTAGCTAATACACAAAATAAAACATTTTAAGCTGATTTGACTTGATTGAGATAGACAGCTTTAAATAAATAAAATAAAACAAAACAAATAAACGAGTAATTTCATTTTTGCAAACACCATTTTTCATCATCTCTATTTTTATGTTTTGTTTTGTTTATTGTAACATGTTAGTCAGTCGCTAAAAACAACGAAATATAAGTAGTTTTTGTGTTTTAAATCCTTACGGACTTATTAAAATTTCGAAAATTTTCTAAGTGTAAATTATGGAACGAGGAAACTAAAATAATTATTGTTTTTTTGTGTATTTTGACTGATTTTTCTGAATTTACCAGGAAAAAATCACTGTCATTAAGCTGCAAGTGAAGAATAAAAATTTTAAAGGATTAGAGAAACTCTGTTAGAATTATAAAAATTTTAGAGAAACTGTGTTAGATGAAAGGAAATGCTTTAGAATTATAAAAAATTTAAGTCACAGAATTAGAAATTTAGAACCAAACCATTGGGAGTTTGGTTTATGTTAAGTTTAGAGATGGATTTATAACGACCTAAGGGTGAAACAAACGACGCCTAGTTATCAATTTGAAGCTACTACATAATTTTTGTATTTTAGGTTTCTATTTTCAGCTCAATCGGATCTAAATTTTTCAAATAAACTTTTTTAAAAAAACAAACTTTTTTCTCGTTAATATAAAGCTTTTCACTTTTGGTTTTTGACTTTTGACTTCGTGTAAAGTTGTAGTTGCAAGAATTGCAAAAATAATGGTGCATTTTTCGTACAAAGAGCTCCTCCTCCCCTCGTCATTATAAACGAATCTGTGTTAAATAAACATAATTAATTTCAACAAACAAAATTGGAAAAAATGACCAGAAAACCGATTAAAACCTAAATTTCATAAAATAATTTCAGACCACAGAGAAGAAAAAAGTCTCAAACGCCTGTGCCGGGATGTCCACAAAAACCGGACGGTCAAATCCCAACACATTTTATAAAACAAGAACCTCTGGGCAGCGAACTTTCCCCACTTGGTAAAATTCTTTACTGTTTGTTTGTATGTTTGTGTGGAAGTCCCGATCTCCCCATATAAAAAGGGAATTGCTGTTCATATCTGTTCATATCTGTTATGCTGTTACACAATGTTAGAACTCAATAATAATACGGGCCAATGCAGCATGATATGACTAAGAATTGACTTTGTTAAAGAATTTAAATTTTTATGCCGGATCTTGAAATAATAATAATACATTAATAAAGTAAGTAACACCAGTTCTAAAATAAAAAAAAGGAAATATTATTATTAGAATCCTACTATATTCGGTATTAATGTTTGTTCTTATTAAATAAAATTTTATTTTTATTACTATTATTTTTGAAAAAGTTTTCGTTCACTGTATTTTATAATATAAAGTTTAATGTACTGTGGTATATAACACGTCCGAAATAAGTTTTAATTTTTTTAAATGTAATTTATTCACACCTTAAATGGTCATTTGTGTATAATGGGTCATTTCTCGTTTTATTTGCTAAAACACAGCTATTTATCTGTTTTTAATTGTTTATTGAAATTTTATCATTTTCAATTTTTGAGTTTCAAAACTTTTTTTAAGCCAATATAATATATTCTTTGGAGGTACTGGTTTTCGGGATTTTATTTTTTTAAATTAAATTGTACAGTTTTTGGGCTTTAACCCAACTACAATTGAAGATAAAACAATTTCAGTAGTATTTACCCAATACCGTTAGAAGTCTTTTAAAAAAAGCGCGCAGTGGCTGCGAAACGTCGGAATAAAGTTTTATTGAAGCTGTTTTATCTTCAATTGTATTTGGGTTAAAGCCCGAAAATTGTACTAACGCTCCGAAAAGAAGTTAAGCATATGTTTTTCAATAAATTTCTCTAAATAAATAAACAATAGACTTCTCAATGCTTCAAAGGCTAAAATGAAAACACAAAACAATGGAGCTTGATTTTATAAGTGATGGTTTTTATTTATTTATTATTTCACAATCGTCAAAAATCTTCCATTTGAACGGAAGTTGATAAGTCCGAAAGATCTTTACAGAATTATGACGCTATAAAATCACTTTTAGCTAATGAGCGCCGGGAAAGATCTCGAATAAACATAGCGACCGATCCCTTTTAAACTCCTTCCCCATTTATTTCCACCAAGCAAATCATATAGCCGAAAACCCCGAATATTACTTGTCATTTAAAAATTCGTATATCGTCGTTACTACGGCAAAAAACGCCACATTTATTATAAAATACACGTGATTGTGACTCGTTCTGTAGTTAATAGTGTGCTGTTTGAAATTTAAAACGAGTCACAGTCGCAAATTTTTCTACAAATTCTGGCTCATTTTGCCGTAGTAAGGACGATATTTTTAACGTGCTAAAATACTAAATTTAGGTCAGCACCAGCTCACTCCACCGCCTTCAGCTACTACATTTCACCAGCAGCCGTCGTGTGTCATTGAAACAGCTCCATTGCCTCATTACTCCCCACCCGGTGTTCCTTTTCCCACTGCAGCAACGCCCACTGCCAATATTCCAGTCGGACAGGTATAATAGTAATTAGATTGCACTATAATCACGACCGTCAAAACCATACATGGGCAAGTTGGTCCGGAGTGGGGGGGGGGTTAAACCCCAAATTGGGGAGGGGGTTAAAATCCGAGAAAGAAAATACATACCTTTTGATATCGTTTTTTTATAATGAAGTAAAAATAGATAAAAAATGCTAATTTAAGGTCAAAAAGCCTATAATTATAATTGAACTTTTATTGCTTAAAACATTCATTTTGAACTCAAAACTTAAGTTTGGAGGCAGTTAGAAGTCATTTTAAACATATTTTTTTTCTTCATTTTTCCAAAATTGGGGGGTTAACTTTTTCTCCCCCCCCCACTTCCGAGTGGAGGGGGTTAAACCCCCCTTCTCAGAATTTGGGAGGGGGTTAACCCCCCCCCAACCCCCCCATCGTGCCCATGTATGGTCAAAACCCTCCCATTTAAACGGAAGTGGTTTATTATTAAATATCTTCACAGAGTTTTGACAATATAGAATCACTTTTAGCCAATTAGGACGTATGTAGGAAAAACATGGAAACCTCTCATTTATTGGTCATCAATTTTTTTCAGAGCGCTAATTGGCTAAAACAGCTCCTCCCACAACTATTCCCACAGAGCAAAACATAATATGACGTGATCACGAATACTATATGACATTTTGAGGGTCCTTAAAATTCTGGCGTGATAAATAGAATAATAGTTATAATAATTATATTGCACTATGCGAATATATTATTTACATCATACGGAAACTGATGGGCACACATTCCCTAGTACGCAATTTGTTTGGTCAAGTGCATCGCACATTATTGTATGGTGTTTACGCGCCAGCTACAGTAATGCATACTTTAACAAGGTATCCAGAGCTACTGAAAACGTGTTCATTAGCAATATTTTTAAACGCAGTATTTTTTTACCATTTTAGAATAACGTTTTAGGAGAAAAAACTTATCAAAAAATTAAAAATAAAATATCATAATGAGGAGTGCAAAAATTTTAAAAAACGATGTTTTTTAATTGTAGAGTTTTGGCGAAATAAATAAAATTTAAAAAATAGAATACAAAAAATTTTCGCACATTTTTTACCATTTCAGATCAGTCCTTTGACAAAATAAGTATAAGTGAAAAAGTAGAACAATACGAAAAATTTCCGTGCAATTTTTATTTGCGATTTTAGAACACGTTTTTACGAAATGCATAAAAATGAAAAAAAATAAAATAACGCTAAAAATTTTCCGCGCAATTTTTTTGCGATCCTAGAACAGCAACAGTGTTTTTACAAAAAAAATAAAACTGAAAAACTAGAATAATACAAAAATTCACCGCGCAATTTTTTACGATTTTAGTAGGGCATTTTGTCGAAATAAATAAAACTAAAATAACAAAATAATACGTAAATTTTTCCCGGAATTTTTTTTAATAATTTTAGAATAGCGTTTTGACGCATTTCATTTTCCCGCCGCTGCCGGATCCGAGCGGTTTGGAGGTGAAATTGACGCCGTCAGAAATGCTTTCGCCCTTGTCTCCCGCCGGGGTGCCGGAAATGGAAACGTACCCGGAACCGGAAATAGAACCGGAAATGGAACCGTTTCCAATGCTCGAAAACCCTCCAGCTTACACTGATGTGGGGACGGCTGGAGTGCGGGGATTTTTAACGCCAGGTTTTATTTTTTTATCTTTTATTCAGTTTTTTATCATCTTTGAAATCTACCGTTGGGTTGAAATTTCAGAAGTATGACGCCAAATAAATGCGGGTTGTAATGTTAAGTCAAGTCAACGGGTGATGATCCGATCATTTATCACGTTAGTCGGGGCGGTAACTAAGGTTTAAATCTTGCAATTAAAAAAAAACTTGTCGTTGAAGGAATTTTGAGCTGAAGTATTATGGACTTGAAATCTAGGTTACATTTTAAATTCCGCCAGCTTATATTTCGGCCACCGGCTGTTATTTTTGCGATGCGCAAAGTTATGAAACGAACTGCATATGACTAGATAGATGACATGACGATCTATCTAGCCATACGCAGTTCATTTCATGATTTTGCGTATGGCTAAAATAACAGCCGATGGCCGAATTTAACTGGCCGAATTTGAGTCAGTTACCTCACGCAATACTGCTCTGTATTTTTGTTTTTATACATTACAAAACTTTGGTAGCAAAAGCAAATAATAGCACCCTTAGATTGATTAATTAGACCCAAATTCCACAGGGTAGTACTATAAGGTTTTACATTAAATTTTGGAGCGAAATTTCTCAAGAAAAAGCTCTGCTACTTTTCCAGCATCACAACTACTGGTTTTTCACACCGCATAAAATCGAGCATAATAAACTTGCTAGTTCGTCGACCGTTATTATTCATATATAATTTTAATAAAACGTAACTGAAATTTGCCAAATATTTAGCGGAAGAACATGGAACGGATCAGTCCGATTGGATGAACGATTTAAAACTTTCCGACCTGCTTGAGGTGGACAAGAACGAATTCTGTCAGTACCTCCCTGCGACGGAATCTTTTTTCACATCGGCTTCCACCACTCCCGAAACAAACGACTTGTCCCCCAACTCAGAGAAGTCCTTGTCTATTTCATGGACATCCGAAAACTCTGAGGACAATACCGCTAACTCAACTTTTCCTGACCCGGCTTTTTTATGCGGTTTAGATTGACTAGATAAAAATCGAATTACTGTAATACTTGAGATTATATTGTAATAAGCTCAAACATGAATAAAATATATACGTTCGTCCAGTGTTAGAATACGGTAGTATTGTTTGGAATCCTCACTTAATAAAGATATACAATTAGTGGAAAGAGTATAACGATATTTCACCAGAACGATTTTTAAAAGTTGTAAATTAACGTACACTAATTATGAAGACAGATTAAAATTTTTAAAACTTCAAAAATTAACTGATCGTCGTTCTGTTGTTGATCTTTCAGAGTGTTGCAGGCTAAGTAGTGGCCCTGTTTAGTGCTTATTTTTGATAAGCCTCTATGTCACTTCTTATAAACCTTGTTTACATAATTGTAATGTGTTGCGACCGTGAGCAGATCTGTTTGTTATTTTATTTTATTTTTTTGATTTTCTAGAAAGAAAATTTTGACTTTTTCTACAAATAAAAACGAGAAACTTGACCATGTTTTTTTAGTCAGTTAACGCGACGCCAACTTCTTGAAATTGGCCTTTTTTTGAATTCGAATATTTAAGCTTTGGGTAATGAACTCTAATTGGCAAAAATATGTTTAATTCAGAAAAAAAATACTTGTTATATCAAGCGAACATATAGATCACGCACTTTAAAAAGCGGCTATACTATACTGTCGAAGAGAGATATTGATTTTTTTATTGCAGGTAGTAGTTCTCTAATGCAAATCCACCTTCATGCACTAAAGTTGAATATTGGAAAGTTTCTAGTCAAATGTTATTTTGATACCATTAAACTTAAATTTTAGTTGCGCATTCTTTGAGAAAAATATTATTGGAATAGTTCGATGCAAAAACCCTTAGAAATTTTAGTCCCATAGGGTTTTTTCTGTATTAAAAAAATCGAAAAGGTAATTTGAAAGGAGGTAGATTTTTGTTCTTGCTAACAACAATTAATGAAAATTAACTTAAATATTATTGTACATGTATGCATTATTGTATAAATTTCGCCAGCGCATAATTTTAAAACCTAGTTCAAATACACACCATTAATTGCCCAAAAATTAACTGAAAAAAGCAGTCGTCCCAAGAAAATTTTTAAAGACTGTGTTTATACTTCTAAACTTTAGTGATTCGACTTTAGCCTTTGACTAACATGTTCATTAGTGACGCTGCTTGAAAGGTCATTTCTCACAGCGTAGTTTCAATTTTGAAAACACCCTGTTCTGAACTTGGAAGCTCCGGAGTTCTGGACTTGGAAGCTCCGGAGTTTCTCCGTATTTTTTAATTAATTAAAAAAATGCCATATATTATCAAAAATATATAATATACCGAAAAATGTGCAACTCCTATATAAAAAAGTACAGAAAAGGTGGCCTTTATAATGAGCCTCTCCATTTAAATGACACTCTCCACTATAATGGCATAGTAGTCATTTTAATTCGGCGAGTTAAAATGGAGAGGAAGCCATTATAATAGCCATTTATTCATTTAATTTCACTTTATATATACAAGTGTAATACTGTCCGGGCCGCACGAGTTTTACCGTGTTGGACAGTATTAAACCAACACGGGAAAACTCGTGCGGCCCGGACAATATTACAATTGTAAGTATATATGAAGTGAAATTAAATCAATAAATGGCTATTATAATAGCTTCCTCTCCATTTTAACTCGCCGAATTAAAACGGCTACTATGCCATTATAGTGGAGAGTGTCATTTAAATGGAAAGGCTCATTATAATGGCCTACTTTTTCGCACTTTTTTATATAGGAGTTGCACATTTTTCGGTATATTATATATTTTTGATATTATTATTTCTATTTTTTTTGTAAATTAAAATGTTTTTCAAAAGTTAGTGAAAACAAATTCTAAAAAATATTTCAAGAGAAAATAACCTTTAGAATATTCATTTAAAGGGCGGATCTCCAGATATCTAAATGTTTTTAATTGACCGGAACTCCGGAGCATGATATTTGGCTTTAGAAATATCACTAGAGTTCATACTATTTTTTCAACTTAATCAAAAGTATATATGTTTACAAACGTGCATTTATCAAGAACAAACCTCCAAATACTAAAAAAATTGAAACAATTTTTTTGGATTTTTCCAAACCAATTTTTGTTAATTGACCGGAACTCCGGAGCATGATATTTGGCTTTAGAAATATCACTAATTTCCATACTATTTTCAACTTAATCCAAAAGTATATATATTTACAAACGTGCATTTATAAAGAACAAACCTTCAAACCAAAATTGAAACAATTTTTTTGGATTTTTGCCAAACCAATTTTGTTAATTGACCGGAACTCGGAGTTAATTGACCAAAACCAACATGATATTTGGCTTCCTGAAAATCACTAGAGCTCAAGTTTCACGTATAATTTTTCAACCTAATCAAAAGTATATATGTACTTAGAACGTGCATTTATCAAGAACAAACCTCCAAATACTAAAAAAATTGAAACAATTTTTTTGGATTTTTCCAAACCAATTTTTGTTAATTGACCGGAACTCCGGAGCATGATATTTGGCTTTAGAAATATCACTAGAGTTCATACTATATTCAACTTATATCAATATATATATATATATATATACGTGCATATATCAAGAACAAACCTCCAAATACTGAATTTGAAACAATTTTTGGATTTTTGCAAACCAATGAAGACCGGAACTCCGGAGCATGATATATGCTTTCATATATGACTGATTATATATATTTTCAACTTAATCATAGTATATATATTTATAAAAAAAATTTTGTCAAGAACAAACCTTCAAATACTGAAAAAAAGAAACAATTTTTATGATATTTGCAAACCAATTTTTGACTTTTGTCCTTTAGGCAGAAATATTTTTTAATATTTGATTTTGAATTAAATTTTAATGCTATACTGAATCTTTTTAGTTTATAGCTAGATTGTTTGTATTTTGAAATGTTTCGAGAAAAAAACCCTTAAAATCATTATCAAAACTGTAAATCGCAGGAAATCAACGAATATTTTTCATCAATATTTGTTTAGCTGCAATTTTCGTTACATATTATGCTCTTCTAACGCCCCAAATGCGTTCTATTGCTACTGTACCGTATAGCCAGTTCGATTAAATTGATTTGTATATAAGATAAGTAAGGGATGTTTTTATGCTTCTACTGTAAGAACACGGAGTTTGGTAAAGATGGTTTTTATGTGAGAGTCGCTAATCTGCTGAAATCTACGTTTCCTTGCCAGTAATTTATTCAGTCAGTTCCATATGAATAATAAAAATTGTGCACCTATTCGATACCGTATGCTCAGAAAATTTTATTAAAGAAATTTTGTATTCTTTACATTTTCTTTTTGAAATTACTCAATCTAATTTTTACAAGAATAACGCGTATATCTAAAGCACTGCCATCATATTTTAATTGTATCAAAACATTTTTTGTGAAAAAAAATTCTATGTTTGAAAGTTTTCTGAAAACTTTGTTTTTAAAACAATCAAAGTTTTGTTTTCGTAAAGTTCACGAAATTGTGCTTTGGCCTAAAAATTGTAATTGTTAATTTTTTTTGTTAACAAGTATTTGTTAGTTATGTAATTATTGCATTTTCTTATAAGTTTTTTTTGTTATAGTGTGATTTTTTATAAATAATTATAGGCATTGTCATACAGTGTTATGAGGTTGCTAGTTGACATAGATGTGATACTCATTATTGTTCTGCTATACATATTGCTATGTTACGCATTAATTGTGTTGTTACTCACCTAAATTAGGATGGATAACACAAATTGCTTTTTTACCAGCAGAAATATGTGCAGTGTAATTCATTTTTTAGCAGTTATTCTAATGGCGAAAACACATAAAAATTCCAAAACTGCCGACAGCCCCTAAAAAGCCCACACCCCCCACGCGGGCCGGCAAAAACGCAAAAGGAAGAGAACAAAAAAAATTTTTTGTACACTTTGGAACAACTTTTGCCTTGGGTATACACCTTTTCTAAGGCCATGACACCTTCAAATTATTGTGACACAGTGTTCTTATATTATTTTATATTTAGATGACCGTTTTATTTAGCTGAGTAACAGGCGTTTTTAAGCAATTATTTGTATTATCCATTTCGGTCAAAATTCAAAGACATGCTTTTGTTAAAAATGAAATTTTTAAGTGCATTTAAAATTGTTAGATATTTTTGATATTGACATTTTCGGCAACGAGATTTTATTTTAATTGATTAAGTTTCTATATTGATAACTGCTTTAACATAATTCAGTAACACAAAACAATGAATTGTTAGATAGGTTATTGGTATACTGCTTTTTTTTTTGTTTGGTGTTGTTTTGTTACTGATATTCCAATAATTCAACAAATCTATACGCCGTAGTGAATAAGTAATTTGCAACCCAGTTTATAAGAACAGCTGTAAAATCTGTAAAATATAAAATTTAATACATGAACAAAATTTTTTCATATTAAATCTTTATTGTCCATAAACCCAGCGAAACTTAAACAACTTTTTTAAAAAAAACATTTTAACTGGCGGGAGCCTTGAAGAGCGAAAATGCATCTTATGGTTTAGTGGGGTCTTTAAATTTGGGTTAAATTTAACTTTTAGTTAGGGACTTTTCCTACTATTTTACTCCACTCCATTTTTACCTGGAGCCCAATGATCTTTCAGCAATTGTTGTTAATCCATCTCATGGTCTACGTGGAGATGGATTTTTCAACAATTGTTAGTAAGCCACTCCCAAAAAGTAGTACGATATTATAATATTGTCCTGGAAGAAAATAATACAAACCAATCAATAATACCAAAAATCAATTTTATGCCGCGATCTGGAGGATTTTTTAGCGATTGCTGGATCCACCCCATGGTCCACCTGGAGTTGAGAGATTTTTTTAGCAATAGGCACCTTGCACTGGAACTCGATTTATACATCAAGTATGCAATAAACATAGGGAGTCACCATAATGGATAATTACCGTATCTCCTACTTATCTTTCGTAGTATGCAGATCAACTGATCGAAATTTCGCGCGCTATCGATCGGTTGATCTGCAAACTACGAAAGATAAGTAGGAGATATGGTAATTATCCATTATGGCGACTCCCTATGTTTATTGCATACTTCATGTATAAACCGAGTTCCAGTGTAACGTATTGGTAGTGAACCACTCAAAAAAAAATTACAATATTATTGTAACTGGAGAAAATATTAAAACAAAACCAATCAATGATACTTATTAATACCAAAAATTAATATTAAGCCTGAAACTGAAAGATTTTTCAGCAAAAGTAGGTGAACCACCCCCATGGTCTACATGGAGCTAGAGGATCATTAAGCTTCAGATTGTGACCCACCCCCTGGTTTATTGTTCAGTATAAAAAACCACAGGTGCATCATTAGTATTTTAAGGCCCCATTTTGCTGAAACGTTTTTAGCAACTATTGTTATTAATAATTTACTGGGTTCATGCCCTGGTCTAAGAGCTTTATACATGTAGGCTTAATCGCCCAATAAACGGTTAATCTGGCAATAGGACAGTCATCATATTGATGTATAACAGTGTACAATATCAGCATTATTTGCTTGCTAATAAAGCTAAAAACTATGATTTTAGCGTTGTATAGGGTAATGCATGTAATTTCGGCACTTTTTGGACATTTTAAAACCGTTTTTTGGCCATAACTTTTTTCAGCTTTCTTTAATGAAAAAGTTTTATATTACAAAGTTGTGTATTTTCTTATTCTGAACACACTGATATGCATAACAATTAACATCCACGTATATTTCGTTTTATAAGGGAAGATATCCAAAATGGCCACTTTGGAAAATTCGTTTGATGCATTTAATTTCGGCACTTTTTTCTTCAGGCTATAACTTTCTTGTTTTTTGGTCAATATTAATGTTTAATGGCTTATTTGAAAGTTGACTGCTACATTTACTGCCATATTAGTTATTTTTACTCTAATTTGATTTTATCTGAGTGAAAAATTGAAAACTAAATTAAAGTGCCGAAATTAAATGCATTTTCGAAAGTCCCGAAATTAAATGCACCTTTTGCCCATTTTCGTTCAAGAAGTTACTACAGTCAACGAAAAAATTGGTAGATAATGTTTTGACTGTCCTTTTTTTGCCAATTCATCTAGTTTCTAACGAGCTATCAATCACTTCTCAATTCAAATTTGGGACCAAGTTATGATAAGATATGTAATAAAAACTTGAAAAAATGCCGAAATTAAATGCATGACCCTATAACAAATATTTTCTTAGCAAGATATAAACGACTCAAGTTTTTTAGCCAATGTACTTAATAGTTTAATGGTGATGTAAAATGTTTTCCACCGTGCCTTATTAATTTAAAATTATGAATTATTTGAATAAACAAATTGTTGTTTCGTATGAAATAAACAATAACAAAAGAAATATATATTAACATTTGTCAGAGATCATTGTAATTTTTGAGTCGCTGCAGTTTCAGTTAAAACTTTTCATTTTTCTCATAAAATTTACGTATAATACCTTTTGTAATACCGTGATATTAAACTTATAATAGTTTTCACATTAATTTATAACGAAACTTAAAATTTTCGGTTACAATTAACGATATTTTGTTGGAATATTGCTCCGTGTCCGTGGAAATCAATCGAAAAGGAAAGTAACAAAACGCAGACCGCGGAATTAATTATATTCCTTTCATTGTAAAAGGATTTGAAAAATTATAGAGCTTATTATATTTTCCTCAGCTGTCATTGGCTGAAATGGATTCTGTTAGCGTTTTAATTTCGAATTTTCATTGGTTGACTTTTTGAAACCTTTAAATTACGCTTTTTTAAATAGGATGTTATAATTAACGATTAAATTTTTTTATATTTCAAAAACAAACTAGCTGTCGTTCTATCCATGAAATTCCGTAAGTGTTTTGGTGTTAGTATTTTATCACAAACTGTCCTACACAGTGAAACTGCGGGATTTAACCGCTTGTCGCTGCGCGAAGAAAAACCGCGCGAAGAAAAACCGGTTTTACAGCGCGGGCAGCAGTTCGGACAAAAAATGAAACCTTTATGGAATTTTGTCGATTGTTGCCCTTTTTCGGTTGTGTAAAATACTGTTATACGTTCAAAAACAAGAGTATTTCTGAAATAAATTTTTTAACGTGTTTTAGTTCGTGATTTTTGCACTTTCGATTTTACCACGATAAATTTGAGGTCGACGGAGCCTAGAGAACTTGGAGCTAGAACTTGAAGCCGAAAATATGGAACTTGGAGCCGAAAGTAAAAATCGTTAAGTCCTATATCTAAGTCTAAGCGAAGCCTAAATCTAAGCAAATCCAGTTTTTTTAAGGGTTTAATTAAGGTCCTGTTGTTCGCCGTTGCAAGGATTTAGGGTCGATGGAGCCTTGGTAACTTTGAGCTGGAACTTGGAGCCAAAAATAGGGAACTTGGAGCCGTAAGTGGGGAACTTGGAGCCGTAAGTGGGGAACTTGGAGCCGTAAGTAGTTTTTGCTGGAACTTGGAGCCAAAAATAGGGAACTTGGAGCCGTAAGTGGGGAACTTGGAGCCGTAAGTAGTTTTTGCTGGAACTTGGAGCCAAAAATAGGGAACTTGGAGCCGTAAGTGGGGAACTTGGAGCCGTAAGTAGTTTTTACTGGAACTTGGAGCCAAAAATAGGGAACTTGGAGCCGTAAGTGGGGAACTTGGAGCCGTAAGTAGTTTTTGCTGGAACTTGGAGCCAAAAATAGGGAACTTGGAGCCGTAAGTGGGGGAACTTGGAGCCGTAAATAGGGAACTTGGAGCCGAAAATAAAAATCGCTAAAACGTTTACCTAAGCCTAAGCGAAACCTAAATCTAACCCCAAACCATTTTTTTCTTAAAGGCTCCAAGTTCCCATTGCTCGTGGCTCCAAGTTCCCAAAAATTTCTCATGGCTCCAAGTTCCCTGCTTGTGGCTTTAAAGACCCCGTACCGTTGCAAGTTCCAAAAAATTTCCGACGGTTCCAAGTTTCCTTCTTACGGCTCTAACGACACTGTACCCTATGATAAACTCTGTAAGATGAGAAATAACAATAATATAATTGTTTATCATGATAAATCATAATAAATCATGGCACACTTTTAAGCCTCCCAATCGAAACCCAACATTTTTTTGTCAATCAGTAAAACTTTTTTATGATTAATTTTATTTAGTCGCAATGTTTTAAAAAATGCAGCTATTATTTGCTGTAGTTTTGTTAATCGCGATGCGGTAAAAAAAGCGAACAATGAGCTGCATAAGAAGCACTCGTATAATCCTGTTAACCCACGGAAGGTTAGTTTAGCCATTTCCACAATCGAAATTAACGACTTTTTTGCACTTTACTAGTACGGTATTTTCACGTGACAGGTATATTAACTTTCCTCAGCACGCGACAACAACTATTAACCATGGAAAAACACAACGAAGGTTTTTATGATTACAAGTTAGTGCACAACACTAGATTTATGTCATGGGCGCGTAAACTTGGCACAGGATAATTCCAAAACCATCTGATGTAATTTTAGAGTCTCTAAGCAGCACCAATGGTTATAAATTTGTCATGGATACAGAAAAGAACCGAAAATATTTTACACATTAACTAAAGTGAAAATACCACTCAATTTCGACCAAGCTTTGTTACTTTTACTTCTTCCACTTCAAACGATTATGTGAACGGATTTTTTGTGCACATTGGACTGCATATAACATGATTCTAATAATAATTTACGATTTATTTCATTACTGAGCGTACAGTAAACAGGCAATGGCCGAAATCAAGTTAAATACCTTGCAATTATTTTCGTTTTTACTTTTATTTATTTATATCGCAAAACGCAGAACACATAAGGCTGATGCTACTCGGCGCTAACTTCGCAACCAAATACTATACATAAAGATAACAACAAATAATATTATTAAAATGAAGCATTGTTTCAGTATAGACTTGAGCTCGGGATCTTCAGGACATAAGACGAACGTTCTGTCACTGCGTCACCACCTCGACCTTATTCCATAAAAGTGAATTTTGCTATAGAAAACGACGCGCTAAATTTTTCTACGAAGTACAGCCACCTTGAACTGCACGTATAATCCTTCATTAAAATTTTTTTTGGCTTGTTTCTAACTTTGTCCAAAATTTCCAAAGACTAAAACTGCCAATTCGATTTTCATCCAAAAACTTTTTTGACTTTGGAGCTGCGTTTAAAACTAAAAAAGTCAGAATTGCTAGAAAACACCAAAAAAATATTATGAGTTAAATGAAGATAAAACTGTAATTTGATTTTGTCTTTTGAACATTTTTTAACATTTTAAACAAAGCGAATTAGACATTTAAATGTTGTAATTCTTTGAGAAAGAAATAAACTGATTGAAACGTTAGAAAATATCAAATTACAAAGAGGGCTGTATAAAGTATTTGACCGGCTTTCTATACATTTTCACATTAACCCTTTCTCCTTATTTAGACAAAAAAAAACACAAAAGAAACTAGTGCAAGCACTGTTCAACAATAATTGCATAAATTTATTTATTGAGACGCGAGACGTGATTTACATTCTGCGTCTTACACGTGATAATAATTAAAAAACGCTAAGTTACATGCCACTAGGCGGTAACTTATATAATCAGATAATTTGTAGAATTATATTTAAGCCAGAACTGGCGACATGTATATAGGGTTTTTATATACTGTTGTTAGCTTTTAAGCATTATGATCTTTTCATAGTTATGGTGGTTTAGGTGATATACGTTATATGACGTTATATATATATATATATATATATACACGAAAAAGTACCATAAAAATGTTAGAAAATCAAACTTACTAAATTGTTTCTAGTAAAAAACTCATGATGCGATGGTGCGATATTTGGTAATTACCTTTAAACTAAAACCTTATGGTGCTGACTTGTCGCTTATCGGTGCAGCGATTTTCTTATTCAAAATTACAGTATAAATGTGTTGGATAGGGCTTTATGAGCGATCAGACGCGCGCCACTAAAAAGGTATAAAGATAACCTTTTACCCTTGTGTAAACTCTGTGGGCGTCCGAAAACAAAACATAACACCATTTACGACAGATAGCGGCATCTATAGAAGGAGAAGCCTTCCAATTTTACGACATTTTTACGAAAATTTTACGAGATTTTTACACCTCTCCGCCACCTATACAGAAGACCAAGTCGAAACGAGCCCGAGATCTAAAAATAAGGTTAACACGCAAGTGTAAAAAAAATCCCAGTTTGGAAGAGACAAAGCGACTATTTATAAAACAAAGCGGGATGTTAATAAAGAAACGTTTATAAGAATCAAAATTTCAAAAAAAAGTTGCAATGACGCAGCCTACATTCAAAGAAAGAAAAACATAAACTTAAATTAAATGCATAAAAACAAGAATTCTTGATAAAAATCACCAGACAAATAGCTATTGTTTTAACTGAAATATAATATTTACAAACTTTTTAAAATCAATGTCCGAGCTTAAATTATTAGTTAATTTTTGGTAAGCAATAAAATTAAAGTCAGTCAGTGAAGAAAGTGAATAATATTTTTGTGTTTGTGAATTAAAAAAAACCATTTGAAATAATTCACCTTACTTTGTTTATAACTTTGGAAAACTAAAAATAATTATTGAATTAATGGTTATCTTTCTTTAAAATTGAAGATTTTATTGTATTATTTAGTTTTCAGATAAACTGAACTGATATTTTAATGGAGATTTGATACATGTTTGTAAATCCAGCCCTTAGATTAATTGTCAGATTTGGTGTTGAAGGAGCCAAGCAAGCTCGGAACCGGAACTTGAAGCCCAAAATAGTAGAATTTGGAGCCGTAAATCGTTGAAAACTATGTAACAAAACGAAAACCCTAACTAAGCCTAATTTAACCCGGAACCAATTTTTTTTTATCAAGGGCTCCTAGTTTTATTAAAAATTTCCGACAGCTTCAAGTTACCTATTTTGGAACTAACTGCCAAATGAGTTGGTGTTTGTTTACAAAGTCAATAAAGTTGTTTTGTAAAAAATTAAAAATGATTATTTTGCTAATATGTAAGTTTTATTTGATTATTGCGTGTACTTGTGTCGGATTTTGTATTTCACTACTTGTGCTTTTAATTTTAAACCTGTACAATAAACAATATTCTATTCTATGTTCTAAAAGACCCCGTAATTGTCAATATTTATCCCTTTTGGAATTAGGGTAGTGCATTTAATTTCGGCACTTTTCCAAATTGGGCATTTTTGATTTTGGACTATATTTTGGTAATCCTGGACGGAATACGACGTTTGATATCTCAAATGAGAGTTAATTATATGTAGGTGATTGTCGTAAGCTTTTTATTTGTTATGTTATGATATTTTCATGTGAAATTGTGTGATTTATATAAAATAAAATTGTTACTCGTTTTTAGAACATGGGCATTTCATGATTTCGCAATAAATTGGTTTAAAAATTAAACTGTCCTGGTAAAATTTGGTGTATTTTCCCAATTTTTAATCCCCGTGGTTCTACGTTGCGTCTGTGGTGAGCAATCGTTCGGCACACATGTTGCTGTAGGTAAAAACGGGTTGAATTAAGTGGTCAGTTGTTAAATTGTAGTTGTAAATAGTTAAAAGACAACGTTGAAATGTGTAAGAGTCATAGCACTGCACTTAAAGTCGATTAAGGGGGTCTTTTTAAAAAGTTCCGAAATTAAATGCACTTTTTTCCCAAATTTTGATACCATTTGGCATTTTAGCTGTAACTTTTTGCCAGTTACACGTTGAACAACAAGTAGAAGCTTAAATTAAAGAAAACTGTCTGGAGATAATAATAGGCTTTTAAATTTTTTAAAATGATGATTTTTTTGACTGAGAAACAATTGATTATTTGTAAAGTGCCGAAATTAAATGCATACATTTAATTTCGGCAATTTTTCATTTTTTTTTAAAACTGATTTAATTAAATAAAAAAACTACTTTCGTACAGTGAAACTTTTGTGACGCAACGCAGTATCGTGAAAGCTTCAAAATAAGCTATCAAACATGAAAATCGGGTCATACAGTGAAAAGTTACATCGGAAAAACGAAAAAGTGCCGAAATTAAATGCACTACCCTCGGCACTCAGACGCGCAGTGTATAATCTCTGTTTTTTAGCGATACTGGGAAAATTGTACTAAAAAAATTTTCGTTTGAGCTTTTATAACTTTCTAATGCGCTGCGATCAATATGCAAATATCTCAAGTTAAGGTCCTTGAACTTTTTTTGGCTACCTCCTGGGAAAAATTTTTTTAGGGGTTAGCCCCAAAACCCCGCAAATTTAAGAGCAATTTTTACCATATGAATCTTTACATCTGAAAATTTTTATGCCGATTGCGCATATTTTTCCGAGCTCAAAAATATATAATTTGTTAGGCGTAAATGATTTGGGTCGCATACCCAAGAGGTTAAAAGGGATCAATTTTATTTTGCAAAAATCGTTTGTATTGCGGGCAATAAGTGCACTATTTTGGACAATGCTTAAAAACTGTTTGAGTCACAGGTTTGAGACCCGGTAAGATTTATGCCCAGTTATATGCCATAACTTTTGGTAACAATTTTAAAGTTTTACATGCCCTAATGCACCGCATTGGGTGACCTCTAAAAAAGTCAACTTTTGACACAGACCCTCTACATAGTGCATAGGTGACTAATATATCATTTTAAAGCTCTGGACGTACCGATGACAAAATATATCAAATTTTGCTCTAAACTGTAGGGTAACCAACCAAAATACAAACCCTTTTGTACCCCCAAAATTAGTAAGGAGTGCTTTGCTTTTTTTAATTTCATTATTTATAAGTCGTGTTTATATTCGTTTGAAAGCTCTATACGTGTTGATTGCAAAAATATTAATTTTAGTTTAAAATTTTTTGTGGTTACCTAATTACATACCCTTAAATACCTTTAGATTTGAAAAAACCTAATTACATACCCTTAAATACCTTTAGATTTGAAAAATGATAATTTTGTCAGTTTTTGATTTTAAGTGTCGTTTTATACTTATATAAAAACTGTCAACACACTGACTACCACCCGTCAGGATTTTAAGAACCCTAAAATATCAAATTATAGTATTTGTGATCACGTAATATAGGTTTTGTCCTGTGGGAATAGTTGTGGGAGGAGCTAATAGAATCACTTTTAGCCAATTACGGCTTGAAAATCACTTTGAACCAATTAATCCCCAATGAATGAAAGATCTCCTTTTGTTTCATAAGCACTAATTTCCGTTTAGATATAGGAGGGTTTTGACTACCGTGCAAAATATATAGTCAATTTAATTTTGTTCAGTGGTTAACCATTTTTTGCACCCATCAATCCACCACTGAAATTTTTAGGGGGTGAGTTTATTATAATACTGTCATGTTTCTACTCATATGAAAGCTTTTGACACCTTAATGTCAAAAATATGAAAGCTTTGTGTTAACGGAAAACGACATATTATAATAAACAAAAGAACTGTCGATAAAACGTTTATTGAATACATTTAAAACGTGACGTTTCGATTGTTACAAACAATCATCATTAGACGAATAAAACACTGAAACAAAAATTATATCTTATAAAGTTGTAAACTAATGAAATATAAAGAAATTAATATGAAGAAAGAAATATACGTTTAGTATATTATAAAAGCTTTATATAAGTATGTGTAGTGTATATTTCTTTCTTCATATTAATTTCCTTATATTTCATTAGTTTACAACTTTATATGATATAATTTTTGTTTCAGTGTTTTATTCGTCTGATAATGACTGTTTGTAACAATCGAAACGTCACGTTTTAAATGTATTCAAAAATATTATTTTTAACTTGATTCACCCAATGGTTAACCATTTTTAAAACCACCCACAAGATACTCCCCTTAGAAATTTTAAAGGGTATCGTGTGGGTTTTAAAAATACTAACCAATTAGTGAATTGAGTTAATAATCGGCCAAAAATCGAGTTAAATTATTCATAAAACCAGCCAGCACTCGCCGGCGAGTCATGTACAACTCCAAACAATGGATTTGCCAGCTTTTTTGTTAAACGCAAGCTTAAGTAAATTGAAACTAAAAATTTCTATAAAAGTTAACCCATTTTACGACAAATTTGAGATTTATTAACTGAATTTAATTTATATATTTAGTTTTAAGCAGTAAAAGTCGTTTTACTTATGTTTTTAAAGAAAAAGTCAAAAAGCCACTCGGTCTATTGTCATGATTGTCTATTGTCTACATGACACGCCGGCGGGAGCCAGCCCAGGGTTGCCAGGTCTAAAATAGAAAAAAGGGCTATTTTTTTTGACAAAAAGGGGCAAAACGAGCTATCATAATTTTCCAAAAATGTCAAAATTTAAAAAAGGGGCTATTTTTGGAGAAAAAAGGGGCTATTTTTAAAAAAACTAACAATTTTCATTAAATAAGTGCAAAAATAAAGACTATACACATATTTCACAGTATTTTAAGCTATTTAGAGCAGTATTTACGCAGTTAAAAAGCTTAAAACTTTATTATTAATCAATTAAACACAATCAAAACCTTTTAATTGCATATGCATACCAAAACACTTTTTTAATTTAACATTTTCAACTTATGGAACTTTTTTATAAGCGAAACCTGGGTAAACATTTATTTAAAAATGTTTACCTGGGTTAACATTTTTAAATAAACACAAAACAAATAAATTTTTAATAAATTAAAATTAAAAAAAAAAACTAATGTGCCTACAATTTTTTTAATTTAAATTTGAAAAATTTTGGCAGCATAACAATTTGGGGGGCAATACAATAATAGAAGCTACTCTAAAGATTGTAATTTCACTCTAAAAACATTTTGTAAATAAATACAGAACAAATAATTTTTTTCAATAAGGTGAAATTTATATTTTAAAAAAAGCTTCTGGGGATATTAAATGTGGAAGAAAAATTTGGGCAGCATATATAACAGCTTAGGCCATACATGGCCATTGGGGGATTCAAGGGGAGGGAGTTTAAACCCTCTCCCTAAAATTCTGTGTTTAAACCCCCACCCATCACTCAGATGTTCAGGGATGATTTTGACGGTCGAAATGAGTGTTTTAAGCGATAAAATGCTAAAAATTGCTATAAAAAACATTTTTGACCTAAAATTAGCGTTTTTTACATATTTTTTTCAAAATAAAAAAACCGATATGAGTATTATGCACTCCTCCAGAAAAAAACGATATGTGTAAAAGCGCTGGGTTAAACCCTCCCCCCTTCCTCCCTTACTTTAGACCAATTTTCCTATGTGATGTATGGCTCAGGAAGGAACAAATAAATTTTTTAATAGGATTAAAATTTTAAAAAAAGCAATTGATATGAAAGTTTATTAAAATAATTCATTCAAATTTCATTTATTTAAAAATTAAAAATTCACCGGTTAGTTAACATAATAAAATTTCATAAGCAACCAAAGTTAAATCACGGACAGCAAGCCATACGAGAAATCTTAACAACAAACAAAACTTCAAAATTAATATATATTTTATCATGATAAGTGTACTTTATTACTGAAGAGTGATCATTTTATCGCAATTTTAGGATGATTTTTCATTTTATTTTTAATTTTGAACCCAACTCAAAAAGGCACCATAAAAGGGGCTATTTTTGGGAGAAGGGGCTAAAAAAGAGGCTAAGGGCTATTTCCAAATTTTTGGGGCTATCAGCTTTAAAAAGGGGCTAAAAATAGCCCCAAGGGGGCTAACCTGGCAACCCTGAGCCAGCCGGTTTGTCAAACTCTAAATTCCACCGACACCGACTCCAACTCCGTCAAAAATCTACCGTAGTTTTTAATATTATGCAAATTTTGTCCATGTTGATTCAATTACGTAATATTCGTGCAATATATCACGGAAATTAGTCTAATTTTGAGTTGTAAAAGTTTTCAAAAGCTTTCTACAATATTTTTATAAACCTTTCGATGTCCGGAAAGAATATTTTCGGCATAATATCTTCTGAAATAAATATTTTTTTTTCTTTAAGCAGTAAATTATTTGGCACTTAAATAGGTTTAAAGTATTTTAAACTTTTATCTTGATTTTTAGGTTTTGCTTAGGTTTAGGAAAAATAATGTTTTCTTTGTCTTAAATTATTTGTTTTGCAAATTTTCTAATATATAACATCTTTCATATTTATCATAACTAATGTTTCAATTTAAAAACTGAAAATAGTGGATCTTAACCCTTAGCCAAACCCTACATTCACATGAAAAATCTTTATCAAACAAATCAAAACAAGAATCTAAACCATGTTCTTAGACTAGAATAATAATAATAAATGGAAGTTTATAAGTTTCTCGAGAATAATTAATTATATTCTATTTTAAATTTACTAATTTTATGGTTTTTAAACTTAATTCAATGTTTTTATAGTGTAATGCAGTTAAAAATTATTAATTTCTAAAAATATACACGTAGAAAAAGCTAAATTAATTCAAAAACCATTTAAATTAGTTCATTTTGTTCGAGATTCTGTTCATTCCGCCTAACTTGCACATTAATATATATTTTGCAGAAATTTAAGGCGGAGTCGGAGTCGGTGGAATTTAGTGTTTGCCGCCGGTTTTATGAATACAGCTGTATAAGGGCGACCGAGACCGGCGCCACAATAAACGGGAAAGGGATAAACGCAGTTTAACACTAATCAAAATTGGCACGTTTTCTTTTCGCGTTTCAAACGCGCTTTTTCGCCCAAATCACCCCGAAAGTTGAATTTTTTACTTATAAACTTGTTTGCATATTTTACATATAAACCATATATAGGTAAGCACAGTTTGCGATCACATCTCACGCGTACAGTCAATACTTTTGAGCAATTGTCCAAAAGCAAAGGAAAAAAATAGTTCTGATTGATTTTCATTCTTCACGCTGAATGGTGCAGGAGCGGTGGCGGAAATGAAATAGAGTAACTGATTTAATTTCGGCCTTTTTAGATAAGTTTTTTCTGGTTTTTCCAATCGACCCAAAATTTGGTCTAAAAATCAAACGATAGCTATTTTTGTTATTCCAGTGCAAAATTTTAAAATTTCTGTTACACTTAAAGAACAGTGGAGGTTTAAAGTTTTTTTATAGTGTCCGAAATTAAGGCGAGGGCCATTAACTTCGGCCACGTAGAGAAAACTGGCTATACCTATTGCCAAAACGAACAATAAAAATTTTTAAAGGTTGCAAATTTATCCTTAGGTATTGTTCTTGGTACATATAATTTAATTTTTTACCGTATGGAGACTTTAATAGTTATTAGCAAGACTTAATTATGTCAAAACCTTAAAAAACAAGTTTTAATAAACTATATTTTTTTGTTGAATTTTTTTGGCTTAAAAAAACGTCAAAAAAATCGAACGAGCAAACAATTCTTTATCAATACGGTAGTACGATGATATTTGAAAACAGCAAAAAAACGACAGGTTTTTTACCTAAGTTTTAAGGTGGCAAATCTTAAAATGCGCAATTAGTTAAATGCATTGCAAAGTGATTTTAAAAAGTATATCAAAACATGAAATTTAACAATTGTGAGCCTTAAATAGAAGATATTTTAAGGTTATATAATGCTTCGTTCTAAATTTGATGCAGTTTAAACACAAAGCAAAAATCACAAAAAATCACTTTTTGTATGAAATGTTGATAATGCAGAATAACACAAATAAAAAACTTTTGCAAAAACACTTTATTCAACTTTCATCCAGTTACTTTTGTGCTAGTTCTTTTGTGTTTTAAAAATAAACCAATTTTTAACACCCTAAATTGGTGGCCGAAATTAAGGCCTGACCGAAATTTAGTCAGATAGCCTAAACCAACCGCTGGCAGCTGCTGCCGCAGGCTGCTGTTGTTGTGGAAAATTTGTGGGACCGGGACAATTCGCTCCCGAACAATTCGATTCCGGGACGATTCGCTCCCTGGACAGTTCGCTCCCGGAGGTTTTTATAAACGCAAATCTTATCAAACCTACTTCATTAAACTCGATTTGCTCCCTGGAGAATTCACTCCCTGCTCAATTCGCTACCGGCATTTTTAATAAACTCGATTCTTTTAAAGTAATTCATTCAGACGAAATTAATGATTTTTTAGTTATTGTTTGTAAAAATGATGAGTAATTTATACAATGATTTAATTGTCATATAAACTAACTTATATTTCGTTAGACTCACTTAAAAATAAATGAGCATAACGGAATGCTTAGTTTTTGTGTATTATATTGTAATTATAAAAACAATGTTTATTATATCCATTTAACAATTTTATTATTTTTATTTTATTTTATTTAATTTTAAATTTATTTTTTTTATTATTTAATCATTCGTTCGCAAAAACAGCCAACTTGCACCATATTAAAGTGATTTTAAAAACCAAACTATGAATTCATTCCGATGTAAACAAACATTAGTGGTGTTATCAGAATATTACATACTTTTAATTTATGGTTATCTGTATTTTTAACACTGAACAATTTTCTTTTAAATAGAAGGGTTTTGACTGTCGTGTTTTTTATTTATGCTTATCTGTATTTTTTAATTTTATTAATTATTAGATATAAAACACAAGAAAATATAAAAATCTAAGAGCATCATTGTATTGCTAATTAAAACTAAACTTGAAAAATGCTTTGAGAATAGAGCAGGAAAAAGGGACGATTTCTCTCTGGGCGTATGTTTAGAATTCAGACAGTAAAGATGTTGACGAGTCTGAGAACTCCGTACTAACCCTCGGAAATTTCAGCTTATTTCTGTGCTAACTTCATAAATAATTAAAGAGCAGTACCAGAAGATATTTGGTCAAATTTTATTTGGAACGTTTTTTAAATTCAAAAAAAGTCCTAAAAATGCGGATAAAATAATTTAAAGCATGTTTTGAAATTAAAAATTAAAAAAAAAACCTGAGCGCTGCAGAGCCAGACAATGAACCCGGCGGCGAATTGATGCATGCACATAACACGGTGGAAATTCACAAAACACAAATAATTTCTTTATTAATTAGGGTAGTGCATTTAATTTCGGCACTTTTTTGTTTTTCCGATGTAACTTTTCATTGTATGGCCTGATTTTCATGTTTGATAGCTCATTTTGAAGCTTTCACGATACTGCGTTGCGTCAAAAAAGTTTCACTGTACGAAAGTATTTTTTTACTTAATTAAATCAGTTTTTAAAAAAATGAAAAATTGCCGAAATTAAATATGTGCATTTAATTTCGGCACTTTACAAACAATCGATTGTTTCTCAGTAAAAAAAATCATCATTTTCAAAAATTTAAAAGCCTATCATTATCTTCAGACAGTTTTCTTTAATTTAAGCTTCTACTTGTTGTTCAACGTGTAACTGGCAAAAAGTTACAGCTAAAATGCCAAATGGTATCAAAATGAGCAAAATTAGGGAAAAAAAGTGCATTTAATTTCGGCACTTTTTAAAAGGACCCCTTAATCGAGTTTAAGTGCAGTGCTATGACCCCTACACATATGAACGTTGTCTTTTAACTATTTACAACTACAATTTAACACCCGACCACTTAATTCAATCCGTTTTTACCAACAGCATATGAGTGCCGAAATTACACTATTTTATTTTATAACGATTGCTCACCACAGACGCAACGTAGAACCACGGGGACAAAAAATTCGGAAAATAGACTAAACTTTACCAGGACAGTTTAATTTTTAAACGAATTTATTGCGTAATCGTGAAATGCCCATGTTCTAAAAACGAGTAACAAATTTATTTTTTATAAATCACATAATTTCACATAAAAATATCATAACATAATAAATAAAAAGCTCACGACAGTCATCTACATATAATTAGCTCTCATTTGAGCTATGAAACGTCGTATTTTGTCCAGGATTACCAAAGATAGTCCAAAATAAAAAATGCCCAATTGGGAAAAGTGCCGAAATTAAATGCACTACCCTATAATTATTTATATTATTTCTGCACCGAAAAATTAAAATCTTAAAAAATTGATAAAAAAGAGAATAATTATAACAATAATGAAAAAAACAAATATTTTAATCAATACAAATTTGCTTTCAAGCACTCGGAAAGTTTATTTCATATAACATGTAAAACATGAAAACTTCATTCACAACATTTAAAAATTTTTTAACTTTTACAAACGTTTTCAAGATTTTCACATATAAAGTTTATCCCAAAATGTGTGAAACATTATGGTGTGATATTTTGTTTTTTGCTTTGTTTTTTAATGTACGACGACGATTAATTCAATGTACACAAAGGTCTCGGGAAGAAACGGAAATAAATCTTATATAACGGTGGTTAACTAATAAACATGAGTAAAAAACATAGACAACCGCTTGGTTTAGAAAAATGTTGAAAAAAGAGCGAAATAGTTAGTTTTCTAAACTTTTTATGCTCATTTTTTAGTTCCAACGTTATATACCAATTGTGTACAATTCTTCTCGATACCTTTGAGACGTTGAATTAATCGTCGTGATTGTTTATAACTATTGCCAAACCGAACAATAAAAGTTTTTAAAGGTTGCAAATTTATCCTTAGGTATTGTTCTTGGTACATATAACTTAATTTTTTCCCGCTTGCAAACAAATCATTGTATAAATTACTCATCATTTTTACAAACAATAGCTAAAAAAATCATTAATTTCGTCTAATTAATGAATTACTTTAAAAGAATCGAGTTTATTAAAAATGCCGGTAGCGAATTGGGCAGGGAGCGAATTCTCCAGGCATCGAATTGTCCCTAATGAAGTAGGTTTGATAAGATTTGCGTTTATAAAAACTTCCGGGAGCAAATTGTCCCGGGAGCCAAATGTCCCTAATGAAGTTCGTTTGATAAATTTTGCGTTTAGAAAACCTCGTGGGGGCGATTGGCCTGGGGGCGGACCGGCGCGGGAGCGAACCGGGGCGGGGAGTATCGTGGGGGGGGAGAATTTTGGAGGGAGCGAACCGACGCGGGAGCGAACCGGGAGGGAGCGAACCGGCGAGGGAGTGAACCGGGAGGGAGTTAACGGGAGGGAGCTAACCCCCCCCAATCCAATATTCATAGGGGGCGAATACCTCATGGCTGATTGTCTAAGAAAAATTCGCCCCTTTCCCTATCAAATGCATAAAAAAAGAAAAAATTACATATTATACTTAACAATTTAGTTTGAGCACATCCGTTATTTATACCTTGTAATGTGTTTGTCGTGTGTTACGTGACAAATGAGTGTCACAAGTTTTTATCGGATTTTGAAAGTTTTACAACTACAACTGCATTGATTTTGAAAGTTTTACAATCCGAAGCCATCAAAAACAAAAACAACAAGAAATAAATATCTATAATTTATTTATTCGCCCTAACATTCTCTTAAATCTTTGCTCATTATCTTCAACTATTAAAAAAGTAGTTTATGAGTATTTTCAAATTTATTTACCTTGAACTATGTTTTAGTTATTTTTGTGACTAATTCCAATGTTTTTTTAATTTTTTTTGAAAAAAAAAATAGTTTAAAAAACTTTCAATATAAAGCATATGTTTTGATATTTAAAATATCTGTTCAGTTATTTTATTCGCATTTTTAAGAGTATTTTTTATCGTTTTAAAAGCTTCGGAATTCTATAAAGCAAGCTCTTGTACGGAGCCTAGAGCTCAGAAGATCATCATATATCAAGTCGCATATTTTTCGTTTATTTTTATGATATAAATTTCTTTTATATCATAAAAGAAAATATTATATTATTTCATATTATATTATTTCTTATTTTATATTATTTCTTTCCGCTACAAAAATTCTACATATAAATTTCTGTAAAACTAAAGTAAAGCTAAATTAAATCAGATTAACCATTCAACGGACGTGACTGGGTCGACCAACAAAGTTTATTAAAAAGAACACAGAATAAAATGAAATAATTTTCAAAAATTAAATCAAAACCTTATTACTTCTGCAATATTTTTACGCCTTATAATTAAACTATAAGCCAGTGCGTTTTTAATAATTTTCATTCTAAAGGATTCTAAAATTGTTTTAAGAAAAAAACATGAAATAATGGTGTAGAAATTTTTACATTGATATTGGTCACGAAAAGTAAATTATTTATTAAAAAAATATTTAAAAACTACATTTGAAATGCCAAAAAAAGAGCTTTGTTACAAAAAATACACCATAAAACCAATGAAAGTTCATTATTAAAATGAAAATTACAGGGGAGAGAAAAAATAATGGGGAAGGGGCAAAAATATATGGCTCAGCCTATGAGGAAATCGCCGGGGGTGAAAATATAATGGCTTAAATCTATGATAGAATCGCCGGGGGGGGGGAAAAATATCATGGCATTGTGCTATGAGGAAATCGTCGGCCGGCAATAAATATAAGGGGGGGGGTGAAAATATCATACGACACCGGCGCCCCAACCCCACTAAAGGACAAAATCCAAAGGACATTTTGACGCTGTGTTTGTCCTTTGGACAAAGTCCAATGGACGTTTTGTCATAAGTATGAACCAGCCTTAAGGCTTTTTTATCAATACCATTTTTTTAATCAAATCATAACCAAACGACATAAAGCTTTTGGGTTTTGTAAACAAATTACACGAGAAAATATTTCTTATTTTTGTTTTTGTCTTAACTAAAGTTGTTGTAAGTTTTTAATTCTACCTTTTACGAATCATCCAAACAAACGTAAATAATATTTACGCAAAAATCAATGTAATAAGTTTATTTATTACGCTTTATACGGAAAAGCATAACATATACTTTTTGCTCGTCAGTACCATGGTGTATTCCCACTTAAATTATGATTCAGTTTTGGTACGAGGATGGTGGTGAACGAATTTTTATGCCCAGTATCCTTGTGTCCAGTACTCTCGAGTCAATTTCTTTTTAGACAGTATTTTGGCAAAATCCATCATTGGAGCCTATTAGCCCTTTGTAATACCCGAAAGAACCAGGTAGAATACCATACTCTGTACTCTCTACAAAATATATATTTATAAAATCAAAAAAGTACAATTATCGTATGGCCAAAAGTTACAATTCTGGCAAATCTTTTTTTACATTTTTACAAAAATAAGGGTAACTTAAATAATTTTAAAATTTTTTTAGCTTAACTGATAGCCAAAAGGAAACTACTTTAAAATTAGCTTAACACATATTTACGTATTAGAAAAATTACAAAATATGGTTCAAAAATTATAAAATAATCTTGGTTAAAAAATTATAATATCACAACAAAATAGAAAACTTTGGAGCTGTCTTTGTCATTTTTGAAATGGACACTCACTAAAGATGAATTCTATCAGGGTGAAAATGACTAGGTGGTAAAGTAACCACTTTGAGAAAACATCACGTGGAGAGAAATACCTGACGCAACTTAATAATAATTGGTTATATCATCTCTAAAAACTTTTTTATTATTTTTGTTCTCAAGCGTTCATTCTTTATTTCTTCCTGACGGCGAGCGGTTACGCCCTGAATTTCAAGCTGAAAGATTTTAACTTTAGGTATGCAATAGACTATTTTGACATAAGGCGTTTTACACAGTAAAATTCCAATACACATTGGGCCGAAAGTTGAAATTAAAATAATATTTAAATAAAAACTATTAATTTTGCAGTGTAAAATAACGTGTAAATACTAAAGGCAAAATATAAATTTGATTGGATTTGTAATAATGTAGTTATTAATGTTTAATTTTATAAAAACCCGAACATAAAAAATAAAATTACAATATCATAACCGAGCACCAAATATATATGTAGCATTTTACTCTAGAGTTAGCAGATGCTCCGGTGGTCTGGTGGTTTGAAGCGGTCGGCCTCAGACTGCAAGGTCGGGAGTTCGAATACCAATCAAGTTTCTTTTTCATCTTTTGTACCGGGAATTTAAACTTATCAAAATTGAATTTAATAAAAAAAATTAGATCTTTTTAGATATTTAAAAAAATTAATTGATTATTGATTGGTATTAATCACATAAGAAAGAAAATAGATCTGCTAGTGATTTATGTAGATACTGAATTTTTGATAAAATTAAAACCAAAGTGCTGTAATGTAAAAAGCTTCTTGGTGTCTATTGTTTAATTTCCTTTAGTATAATAATACGGTTGATTTTTTAATTAAAAATCCTCCAAGAAATATTGTTTTGCATTATTGTTGTGGATTTTATACGTAAATAATCTTCCGGAAAATAATTTTTCTAAAAAAACGCCAAATAGGTATTATGCAGCTATATTCTATCTACCACAAAATTATAAATTATATGTCCCAGTAAAAAAATGCAAAAGAAACTTCATTGAGATTCGAACTACCGACCTTACAGTCTGAGGCCGACCGCCTCAAGCCACTAGACCATCGCACCAAAAATATATAATATGCCGAAAAATGTGCAACTCCTATATATAAAAGTAGGGAAAAGTAGGCCATTATAATGAGCCTCTTCATTTAAATGGCAGCTTCCATTATAATGGCATAGTAGTCATGCGCCAACGCCTCAAGCCACTAGACCATCGCACCGGCTGCTGACTCTGGAGTAAAATCCTATAGGATATTCGGTGCTCGGTTATGATCGTAATCTTATTTTTTTATGTTCGGATTTTTACGAAATTCAGTATTAATGACTACATTATTACAAATCCAATCAAATTTATATTTTGCCTTTAGTGTTTACACGTTATTTTACCTTTCAAAATTAATAGAAGTTCTTATTTAATTATTATTTTAAATTCAACTTTCAGTCTAGTCAACGGCATCCGGAACAATCCAAAATTTTTAATTTGGTTGGTTATTATAGTTTGATCTGTTTAGCAGTCTGTGTACTGAACCAACCTGGTTAATCCAAAATTGTTTGCAGTTATTGCGCTGCACCTGGTTAATTCTGGAATGTTTTTACTTTGCAGTATTTAATCGCATTTGGTTTAATCCACAATGTCGTTTTCAACATTATAACTGGAATATAATAAATAAAAAAACACCGAAATTAGTATAATTAAAAATTGTGCATATTTTCATAACAAAATTTGCATATACAATACCTTAAATACTTCTGAATTTTTACGAGAAAGAATGCGCTTGCAAAGTCCAACGTAAGCAAACAAAACACACCGTGGTTGTAACCAAGCGATATTCTTGCTAATATCTGGACAACCGTTGAAAATTAATTTTTTTGTGATACAATTTTTTACTCAGTGAAACCTGACGCATCAATTGATACCAAAATCCAAGCGAAAAAAGAATTTAGAAAAGCCAAAACGTCTGGACAAAGTCCAGACGTTTGGACGTTTGGAAACGTTTCCAAAATCGTTTCCAAATCCAAAATCGTTTCCAAACGTTTGGACTTTGTCCTTTGGACAAAGTCCAAAGAACGTTTTTACGCTATTTGTCCTTTGGAAAAAGTCCAAAGGACTTTAGTCCTTTGGACTTTGTTCAAAGGACGTTTTGTCATAAGTATGAACCAGCCTTAGAGTGTTTTTTACCAAGAAGTTTTTTTGACTAAACGTTCAGGCATGACTCACGTTATTTCGACACAAAACGTTTTTGTGGTGACAAAACCTGTTTTTATTAATTCTTGGACAATAACACGCAGTTTTAAGTTCGTTGCATGGCATTTTGAAATTCAAATTTATCGAAACTTATCTGTTAAATGTGGATAATTTAATAATTTGTGAAATATTCACTCAGGTTAAAATTTGTTGCAGAACATTGTGAAATTAAAAAAATCCGCGTCTTTATTCTGTAAAAAATTAATGTTTTTAAAAAATTTGTGAATAACGATATAATTTGTTAATAATTTTGTGGAAAAATTGATTTGCAAATATTCTGCGGGTTAAAAATAGCCGAATAATTTTTTTAAGTGCAGCAGATTTATGCATTCTTAATAAAAATTATTTTTTAAGAATACCCTCGTAAATTTCAAGTCTTAATATCTTAATTTCTCTAAAAAATATATGTTATAAAAAAGTTGATCTAAACGAAAATTAAATAGATACTTTGTAACTGCCTAATAATTTAATGTTGTTATGGATTTTTTGCAAAACACCAGAAAATACAAAAGAGTGAATTCGATTTTTTCCAGTAAAAAAATATTTATTTTTGAAGTTTCATTTCAGTACAATTTTCAATTTCTAAAATAAAAAAAAAACGTTTAATAAATTTAGTAAATTGGTTAGGACGGGCCCTGTCCACCGATTATTTGGCACAACTTGCGGTATAAAATGTTTTGACACGATTTATCGATTGGTTTAGCCAAGATACCGAATGAAAATGTAACATGGAAAAGAACGCAGTCGCAGTGTAGTGTGCGCACAGTTGGTCTCTCAGTTCAGTGTATTAAACGCGCGCGTTGTTGTGTTGTGTGCGTGGGGAAAACGATTGGGATGATGATATATCGCGCGGAATAAAATGAACTCCTTTAATATTTTCTGCGCAATTGGCGATTTTTCCATTTATTCGCTCGTTTACCTTATTTCCTTATTTCTTTTAGTTTGTTGATAGATAAGATTTTGGGCCTTATTATGTGCGATAGAACATTGTTTAACGCGGAAAAATGTGTGAACTAACTAAATGTATCCAGCGTTCCCAGTAATTATTCCTGCGTAAAAATACCTTCAGTAAAAAAACTTTCGACAAATGACATTCTGGTAAAAATACCATCGGGCAGTGTTTCCAGGTTGGGGTTTTTCTCCCTAACTTTAGGGTTTTTTTTCAAGCGATTGAGTTTTTTTTTTAAAAAAACCCCATAGGGTTTTTTGGGTTTTTTTTCTGGATTTGGGGTTTTTTTAGGGTTTTTTTTAGTTTGAACGAAATTTTTTAAATATCTAAATTATGTCATATTTGGTTAAAAACAGCCTTAAATCCACAAAAATTTTCTCTAAAATGCTAGTGGATTAATAAATATTACTTCTGCTGGTTAATTTGGACTGTTGGAAAATAATTTAGACAAACCTAGGCCGGAATTCACAAAGCGGAGTATTCGGTGTATACAACGTGTAAACTACGGTATTTTTGGGTGCTAGCACGGTGTTAATTAATTCGGACAAATTACAGTAGGTTTCCCAGCTAATTTTATTTTTTTTTGTTTAAAAAATTTTTTGTTTAAAAAATTTTTTGTTTAACATATATTTACAATATTTTGTTCTGCCCTGCGACTTTTTACACAAATTTGCAATTATTTGATTGAGATTTAAAAGTTTATCGTTTTTTATATACATAAATAATTCCATTAAATTTGGCTTTTTATATCTTTTCTTATCGTTAAATGAAATTTTAACACACTTAGCCCCAGGTATAAGGAAACCTACTGTAATTTGTAATACAGAAACCTACTGTAATCTGTAACACCGAGCTAGCCCGAGGATTATCCCTCTGTGTGAATTCCGGCCCTAGCTAACTGCGCAGTTAAAATATTTTTTTTATAACAAACATTTATTGTTTTTAATTTTTAAAATACTTATAATATTCTTAATATAATTCAATATAATTAACGTTAAATACAACATAGATAGCATACTTTTTTAAACTATATTTGACGGTGCAAGTCCCATCATACGGTGCAAGTCCCATTAAAAATCGGTTTAAAAACTCACTTGATAAAAAGTGGTGAAAAACTTGTTTGTCTAGGTCAACTTTAAATATGCGTTCCCAGACCTGTGCACTGCCCCCCCCCCCCCGGGGTTAAAACGGGGGGGGGGCAATTCCAAAACGGGGAGGGGGGCACGGGGGGGGAGAACTTTTTTTCAACGGGGGGGGCAATAAAACGGGTGGGCAAGCAGCTGTGAAAGAAAACAAAAAGAGAAAAAAAAGGAGAAAAAAAGATAAAAAAAGAAGTGAAAAGGGAAAAAAGTGACAAAAAAATCGGAAATAAGGTAAAAATAAGGTCTAAAATGGCTTAAAATACATTGAAATAGGCTAAAAACTGCAAAAAATTCGCGATGATGGCGTCATCATAGGTCAAAAATGGCGTCATATTTTTAGGGTACTTTTTCATTTTTTGGCGGGGGGGGTAGAAACGGGGGGGGGGGGGGGCAAAATCCTCCAATAAAACGAGGGGGGGCATTTTCAAACCGTGCACAGGTCTGCGTTCCATTTTCGGGCATTAAAAACGGATTAAACTACTAATAAAGGAAATAAATGATGTTTTTTAGCCTAAGGGAAGCTAGGGGGTGGTTACCTGGGGTAAATCCAATTTTGAATTCTGGGAGGGGATCCCCCCTAGCTTTATAGGGAGGGTTGACCCGGGGGTGCAAAATTTTAAGTTTAAAGTTGTTCTTTTTGAAAGGAATCTGCTTTAATTAATTTAATCAGATTATAATATCTTGTTTTTAATTAACTAAATATTTCATGTAATTTATGTGTTTTTCTATCTATTGTTAATAAATTTGTATAGGTTTTTTTGGGGTTTTTTTTGTAAAAGTTAATCAAACAAAATGGTTGTTTTTAGAGTTTAAAATACAATTTCAAAATTTGTTTTTGAATGGGGTTTTTTTAGGGTTTTTTTGAAAAAAATATCTGGAAAAGTTGATTTTTTGCAAGGTTTAAGGCCAATTTTTTATGTTTTTGGTATGGGGTTTTTTTTTGGAGTTTTTTTTCTAAATTTTAGGGTTTTTTGGGGTTTTTTTTGGCTGTTTTGGGTTTTTTTTTAAAAAAAATCTGGAAACCCTGCCATCGGGTAATTTCACATTCGGACTAATTGACCATCGATCAATTTAGCTTGATTTTTAGAGCAATACGAATCTGAA
>JASAMX010015976.1:0-37987 GCA_030248175.1 Microlaimidae sp. YZB2_3
TAAAACTGCACTTAAACTTGATTAAGTGGGTCATTTTAAAAAGTGTCAAAATTAAATGCACTTTTTTCCCAAATTACAAAAAAATAGCAATTTGTTTTCAGTCGTTTTGAGTGATAGTTTAAGTAAAAACGGTTTGAATTAAGTGGCATTTAAACTCGATTAAGGGGGTACCTTTTAAAAAGTGCCGAAATTAAATGCACCTTTTTCCATAACAACAAAAAAAATTTCAAATTCTGAGAATTTCTCTCCAATTTATTTGTTCCCAATTCTGAAATTATGTATACACTTAAAAACTAGGATGCTAAAGCGTTTTAAACAAATATTAAAGTGCATAACACAAACTACAATTGGTTTTAGGCGTCTTATTTTTTCATTGAAGTTTAGGAGAAAATTGCCCAAATTAAAACCGCGGGGAAGTTGGCATGCTTTCGCGCACGTCTTCCCACCGAATTTCCCGCTGACTTTCGCTTTTATGGGGTTTTTAGGCAAAAATGACAATAAATATTCATGAAAATAGCTAAAAACTAATGAAATATGAATTTTCTAATTAGTTTTGACATTAAAATAAATTTGATTAGAATTAAAATGCGTTTTTTTTTAAAAAACCTTTAGCATGCGTTCACGCCGGCTCTTGCAATTGAAAACACTTTAGCATGCGTTCCCGCATGTCTTCCATCGGTCTTTCCACTCCATTTGTTCCACTTGTTTTTTCAATAACCTTAATTACGACGCGTTCCCTTTAACAAATAAGGCAGCTAAAACAGGAAAGCCAGCAATTCCCTGAGCCAGCTGAAAGCCAACATGCGTTCCCGCATGTCTTCCGCCGGTCTTCCGACCCCATTTCTTTCGCTCGTTTTTCCTCTAACGTTAAGTTCTACGTTTTCAAAGCGTTCTCTTTTATGACAGAATAAGAAAGCCAGCGGATGAAAATCAAAATCTAATACTGCGTTCCAAACGCCCACAGCGGGTATTTTTGAAACATTTTTAGGAATTTTAGACATTGTTTTAAATTTGAAGTAACTGTCGTGTAGTTTTATGGCTTTTTATTTATTCACTTCATTGACTACATTACTTTTATTTAAAAGTTATTAGTATTATATGAGTAATAATAATGTTATAGTAATGTTAGTAATTATGCGGAAGACTGACGAAGACATGCGGGAACGCATGCTGGCTTTCAGTTGGCTCCCGGAATTGCTGGCTTTCCTGTTTTAACTGCCTTATTTGTTAAAGAGAACGTGTCGTAATTAAGGTTATTGGAAAAACGAGTGGAACAAATGGAGTGGGAAGACCGGCGGAAGACATGCGGGAACGCATGCTAAAGTGTTTTCAATTGCGAGAGCGGGCGTGAACGCATGCTAAAGGTTTTTAGAAAAAAACGCATTTTAATTCTAATCGAATTTATTTTAATATCAAAACTAATTAGAAAATTCATATTTCATTAGTTTTTAGCTATTTTCATGAATACTTATTGTCATTTTTGCCTAAAAACTGCATAAAAGCGAAAGTCAGCGAGAAAGCTGGCGGGAAGACATGCGCGAAAGCATGCCAACTTCCCCGCGGTGAAATTAAATGGTTTTTGATACACTACTTCTAAACATCATATCTTTGCAAATTCTTCATAAAAATGAACGAAATTTTATATGCATGTCCTCCACGCCTTGATACACTACTTCTAAACATCATATCTTTGCAAATTCTTCATAAAAATGAACGAAATTTTATATGCATGTCCTCCACGCCTTGAGGCGTGAGTTCTATAATTTTGATGTTTATGTGCTTATTTTAACCAAATATAATGTCTTTAAAAATACCCATCATTTTGTATAATCTTATAGGGGTCATAGCACTGCACTTAAACTCAATTAAGGGGGTCATTTTAAAAAGTACCAAAATTAAATGCACTTTTTTCCAAAATTTTGCTCATTTTATTACCATTTGGCATTTTAGCTGTAACTTTTTGCCAGTTACACGTTAACAACTAGCAGTAACTTAAATTAAAGAAAATTGTTTGGAGATAAAGATAGGCTTTTAAATTTTTGAAAATGATGATTTTTTGACTGAGAAACAATCGATTGTTTGTAAAGTGCCAAAATTAAATGCATATGTTTAATTTCGGCAATTTTCTATTTTTTTAAAAACTGATTTATTTAAGTAAAAAACAACTTTCGTACAGTGAAACTTTTATAACGCAACGCAATATCATGAAAGCTTCAAAAAGAGCTATCAAACATGAAAATTATCAAAATACAGTGAAAAGTTACAATGAAAAAACGAAAAAGTGCCAAAATTAATTGCACTACTCTAATTAAATAAAAAAATTTAATGAATGAATTTTTATTTTAGTAAAATATGATACTGATTGTAATAAAAGAGTTGATATGTGAACATAAGCAAGAGAATATATTTTAAAAAAATATTAAATTGTTTTTTTTTTGTTTAAAAAGTTAATTATAAAAATTTGCACTGTTATTTCACCTTAGAATTTTTTTAGCTTTAAAATGTCATATAGTATTCGTGATCACGTCATATATGTTTTGCTTTATGGGATAGGTTGTCGGAGGAGCAGCGCCAAAACAAGGTTTCAAAATGTAGGTGCGAATATGACTAAAAGAATGCGGCGCGGGCGGGTTATCAGAAAGGCGCGGCGCGTTATTAGACATAAATGCGGGCGTCCCCTTATGGGCGTGGTGTCCTTTGATGCGCAGGGGATTCCTTCTGTTTAGAACAATGGATTTTGACCAGGGTGTTTTAATACATTTTTTAAATTTGATTGGCACTAGGTCACTGCAGCACATTAAATTGTCATCTTATGATGGCTGCATAGTTTTTTTTTCTAAGTTTAACATCCCTGAGGGGTTGATTGTTGTTAAAATTAAGATCGCCGGGCTGATTTTTGTTTTGATTAAGGTCCCCAAGTGGGTTTTTTCAGCTTAGGCAAAATTGATGATTTATTTTCAATTCTTGAAAACACGCTGTTTAATAAAAATTTATCATTAATATTTTTTTTCTGTTTTTTTAGGTTTTCCTTAGGCTTAGAATTCGCTTAGGCTTAGTTTTTGTTTAGGTTTAGGTTTTGCTTAGGCTTAGGTTTTGCTTAGGCTTAGGCTTAGGTTTTGCTTAGGCTTAGGCTTAGGTTAGGCTGGGTTTAAAAGTAATTTGTTAAAATTTTATGCTACGGTTTTATAATTTGGAAAAAAAGAAAAGGTAAAGGTAATAAAGAAAAGGTAGGTGGACAAAAAATGAAAAATAAATAAAAGTCAAAAACTGGAAATTTGTCCATAAAATAAAACTCCATGAAATTGAATTTTTTTTTAATTGACGAGGTATATAAATGTGAACAGAAGCATATATAAAAAAATACCTAAAGGCTTTTATTACTGCAAACAAAACTGCAAACTTTAAAAATGATTTTTCAATGTTTATTCAAGTTGTGTAGTTTTCTGTCCATACTAGGATGTCCATGGCTTTGCAATAAACTTTTAATTGAAATTGAAACAAAAAACTGAGGACAAGTCCAAACTTTAAATGTGTGCCCTTAAAAATCTACACTTTAAAAAAACATCCTTCTAAAGGTCTATTCATACTTATGACAAAACGTCCTTTGGACAAAGTCCAAAGGGAAAAGTCCAAAGGACAACGTATTCATACTTCTTTTGTCATTTGGACTTTTCCCTTAAAAGTCAAAACAAAGGACTTTTCCCTTTGGACTTTTCCCTTTGGATTTTGTCCTTTGGACTTTGTCCAAAGGACAAATTCTGAGTAGCGTTCATACTTCGTCCAAAGGACAAAGTCCAAAGGACGTTTTGGCTTGTCCAAAGGACGTTTTGGTTTGTCCTTTGGACTTTGTCCAAAGGACGTTTTGTCATAAGTATGAATAGACCTTAAAACCATGGTCAAAAATTGGTAAAAATCGCAATTTTGTATGGGGGGTTTTGAACTCCCCTTTAATATCTCGAGAACGGCAAGCAAGCGCCAATTATCATGGTGATATTCAGATGCGGCACCATCAATAACATATATTTTTGTGCAAAATTTTAGTAAACGTTGTGGAGGTGTTATACTGCACTTTTTGAACTCCCCCTTTAATATCTCAAAATCTGCTATCAAACGCTAACTATCAGGGTGATATTCAGATTCGGCACCATCCATAACATATATTTATATGCAAAATTTCAATTGCTGCATTATATAGAATTTTAAAATTGATTTTTCAATGTTTATAGAAGTAGGGTAGTTTTATGTCCATACTGGGATGTCCATGGGTTTGCAATAAACTTTAAATTAAAACAAAAAAACTGCGGAAAAGTCCAAAGTTTTAATGTGTGCCCTTAAAAGTCTATATTTTAAAAAAATTCCTTCTAAAACCATGGTCAAAAATTGCTAAAAATCGCAATTTTGTATGGGGGATTTTGAACCCCTTTAATAACCTTTAACTCTTTTAATATCTCAAGAACAGCTAGCAAGCGCTAATTATCATGGTAATATTCAGATGCGGCACCATCAATAACATACATTTTTGTGCAAAAATTTAGTGAACGTTGTCGAGGTGTTATACTGCACTTTTACCAAAATTATTTAGAAACAAGAAAAAAATTGTACAATATCCAATACAAATAAGAAAACTACAAAATCAAAAGAAAAAACTTTGGCATAAACGAAATATTGATGAAAAATCAAGATCAGAGTACAAAAAAATTTGCAAAGTATACAAAAATAAAATTAGAGATTTTAACACTAATAAAGAAACAAAAATTTTAAATTCCGGGGGTTTAAACAATTTTTATAAATTTGTTACTAGTAAAATTAAAACAAAACAAACTGTCCCACCAATTAAAAGCGACAATGGGACATTTGTAACTGTAGACTTTGAAAAAAACGAACTTTTTGAAAATTATTTTGCTTCTTTTTTACTGATAATGATAATACTTTGCCAAATTTTAATCCACCAAATATGGGGAAGTTGGACAACATGATATTTACCACAAAAAACGTATTTAAAGCCCTAAAAAAGCTCCCAAACAAATTGTCTCGAACGGTATTAGTGCAGTATAATACCTCCAGCGAGATAAGGAAAATATTGTATACACATATATCTATTTATTTAAGGTGGATATGGATATGACCATGGCGATTGGCGCTCATCAGCCGTTTTCAAGATATTAAAGAGAGAGTCCGGGAAACTCCATACAAAATCGACTTTTTTCACTATTTTCACTTTTAATTTTAAGCGTATTTCCGTTTATATTATGTGTTTTTTTGGTTATCAAATAAAAATATATACTTTTGTGCAGTTTTTAATGTTTAAAAACGTAACTGTAAACGATCGCACTACGGTGAGGGGGCCATAAAATAAAGCTATATCCAGTAAAAGGTATTATTCCATTTGTCAAGAGTTCATGAATCATGGATAATCAATGTATGGACGATTAACTGATAAATAAAAATAAAAACCTTTAAAGTTTAAAACCGAAAAAATTAAAAGTTCAATTCCTCAAGGTTTTGTTTTGGGTCCATTTTTATTTTTAATATATATTAACGATATTGTTGATTGTGTTAAGTACTCACAAATGGGTAGGGCGTTTCCCAGAACCAGAACCAGAACAGAACAGATCGAAAAGGGCGTTTCCCAGAACAGAACAGAACCGAGGAGATCTTTAAAAAGATCTTTATCAACGGTTTTAATACGGAGAAAACAGCCCAGAACGAAAGGGCGTTTCCCAGAACAGAACAGACCCGAGGAGATCTTTACAAAGATCTTTTAAAACGTCTTTAATTTTATTTGCAGAAAATTTTAAAAACAAAACAATCATTTCACACTCTACCGGTTAAATAATTTAAAAAATTATGTTTTGGCAATTAAAAAAGTTAGTTATTTTGTCAAGGCTTTGGGGCCTTTGCTTTCTTTGTTCTGTTGGTTTTAAAAATTTTTAGCTTCAAAAATTGCACTAGGTAAACAAAAACTTAATAAAAAACACAGGAATTACTTTCCCTTTTTTCGCACCAAATAACAAAATAACGAAGAAAAACGGGGTAACACTTCGATGTTTTGGATATTAGGAAATACGAAAATTGATAGCGAAAGCGGGTCATTATATCCCCTGATCAAAAAATCCACGAGGTCTAAAGATCCTTAAATTCATAAAAAGTTCTACTAATTAATGTATAACACACAAATTAAAAATAAATTAAAATAAAGTTTAACTAAAATTTTAGGTTTTGAATAGGCTTAAGAAAAATATATGGAAAACATTTACAAGTGCTTTTGATTTATGTAAAAGGGCTCACAGCAAAACAGCAGCAATTAACAAAAAGTGTAGGAGACTGAAAATGTAAACTAATTTAAAACCCAACAATTAAAGATTTCGTTTGAGTAGGTACTCAAAATCAAGGAAATATTTATTTTTCTTACTTAGTTCTTTTTAGTCACTTTCTTAAATTAATTGTTACTTAATTTAAGTTAGGAATTTAAAAACTTCAAACTTTCAAAATTTATAATTTCTGTGGGAAAAAAATAAAAAATTGAATCAAACTAAAAAATTGAATCTTAAAAAGTTGGGAATGCAAAAATTTAATATTTATTGTTTATTTCTGTTTTTTTTTATTTCACAGAGTTCAAATATGTATTTATGTGTATGTATGTATATGTAATATGTATATATAATATGTAATATATGTATATATGTATGTAAGTTTAAATATGTATAGGTGTTTTGTTCCGTTTTTTACTTAAAGCTTTTTTAACTATTATTGTTTGTACTGTATATGTTTATGTGCTGTAATCGTGAATTCAATCCGCGAAATACACAAAAACATTTTAAATACCTGTAATATATTTTATTTAGTATTTATTTATCATTTTACAGAATCTTAATTAACACGTTCATAAAATCACGAATCTCAAACGCATATCAAAAACGGCACGGCGGTAATTATTGAATTTATGAATTTCGAAGTTTTAGTTATATTAATTAGTGTTTCAAATATGGATTTCGAAATGAAATGTCTTGATAAATTTTAAAGTTTCGAAATTTGATTTTAAAATCTTGGTTTTTTTTTCAAGTCACAAATTTTAAAACAATACAAAAGATTCCATGATATAGGAGTTGTAAATTCTTATTTGCAATTTTTAAGATTGTAAGAATCATCATTTATTTGTATATTTAAAAATTTCAACTTCATATGTATACATTTATCAAATGTACAAGTTTCAATAACTTTTTAAATAGTTTTACGTTAGCTATTTCAATACTTTCTCTTAAATTTACGAAATAAACAAATTTAGTAAATTCTAAAATTATTAAATTAATGTTTAAAAGCGGAAAAATAATTTGTTTTGTTAACTCGAAATTTACAAGCAAGCTCTGGACAATGTGTAGTTTTATGTGCTTCATATTTTTTGTAAAATTATTGAAGTTTGAATCCCCATAGTAAACTGCGACAATTTATGAACAATCACGACCATTAATTCAATGTACACAAAGGTCTCGAGAAGAAATGGAAATAATTCATATATATAAGGGTGGTTAACTAATAAAACATGAGTAAAAAAAAGACAATAGTTTGTTTCAGTAAAATATTGAAAAAAAAGCGAAATAGTTGGTTGTCTAAACTTTTTATGTTCATTTTTTACCAGCGTCATATACCAATTACTTTAAATTTGTCTCAAGACCTTAAATTGAATTAACCATCGTGATTGTTCATATATTTAAATTTATTAAATTCAAAATTTTAAACAGCGAAACGCACCGCACAACTTTTTTCAGACTAATTATAATTAAAAACTAACTGTTCATAGTGTATTTTACAGAAGTTAATTTTACACGTAAAAAATTTCGAAATTTAGAATCTCCAGGATTTATACAAAAATTAAAAAGAATTATTTAGTAATTAATTAATTAATTAATAAAGTTATCCAATTCCTAAAGTTAAAAAAACACAAACGCTTTACATAATTTTTAACGCTTCAATTGTAATATTTCCCACATAATAACCCTGGAATTCTTTTGCTGCAAATCTGCGGAACGCATTTCAAACCATTGCTAAGTGGTAACTCCACCCACCCCGATAACCCCGATCGCCTTCGAGACGTTTAACACATATTGCATTACTGATGTGGAATTTCTTCTGCTTTATAAATTTATAAAATTATGTTTATTATTTTACAAGAATTTTTAAATTTTTAAAATAAATTAATTTAAAAAATTTACTATTGCACAGTATCGTAAATAAATTAATTTTGACACGAATTTGTTGTTAGTCATACAAAACAATAGAATTTTAATACTATTTTGTAAAAAAACCGCAAATTGTCAAAACCCTTATATTCCAAATTTATTAATATAAAAAGTATGAAATCAGATTTTCCCAATAAATTCAAAAGAATGGTGGGTGATTTTTTGAATACAGCACTCCTTGTTGTTGTTTTTTGTGAACTAAAGCATGTTATATTAGAACATTTTGTTTATTTTTTATTATTGTTTTGACAGTAAAATATAAGTTTCTTTTTGGTTCGAAAATAACCATTTATTATAAAACACAACACCAAATTAAAATCACTATCCACTTTGACCGATTTAGTTTTTTTGAGAAAAAAATGACATTATTCATTTATTACGGATCGAAGTTGAACCAATTATTATTGAATCAGCTACCTTGGCTACAATTTGTGCAAGTTTTTATCGCATTACTTTACTATTAAAGAATTAAATTTCTTTTAGGATATCCATATTATAACGAAAGCACGGATTATTTTTTTGCAAATCTGCGAAGAATAGTTATGTTAAATTAAAATTGCTTTAAAAACTTTTTAAAAATTTCTCGTTAAACTTCAAACCAATTTTAAATGTCAAGCGATCCAAATGTCCACTGAAATATCTAAAAACATATAAATGCAGTCGTGTCTGTACATTTTGTTTTTTAATGTTGCTGTATTTTGTTTTAAATGATGCTGATGCGAATTTTCTGAAGCTTTCATTATTTTCCGTTGTCAGCCCAGAGGTTAAGAAGACAGAAGAAACAGATATGCGAAGTCAAGAAAAACAAAGACGCGAACCCAGTCGGAGGTCCAGCGCGAGGGGCCTTCATTGTTTACTTTACATTATACACTAACCGCGACTGCCAAATCGTGAGAAAGCTTGTTTTAGGATTAAAACAAAGACTATGTCCAACGAAACAAAAAAATTATATGAACAAAAAGTTAATATAAAGAAAAATCATGAATAACTTATATTTTTTATATTTTATTATATTACTAAATGAAGTAAATTGCAAGCTAAAACTTAATTTTATTTATGGATACACTGTTCAAGTTCGTAATGTGGGCATAGCACCATATTCCAAAGAGGAAAAGACCTTTTTTTCAGAAAGATTTTAACAATATTTTATTTATGACGGGAAATCATGAATAAACAATTTATTAAATGCATTTTAGAGCTGCAACAAGAATGTTTTATGCATTATTGCACACAAATACATATATTACAAATTATTAAGGTTGTTGCAAATTTATAAATATCAATGTTTTCAACAAAAACAGAAAAAAATCTGAGTTTTGCTTACCAAGAAAATACAAGTTTTTCTAAGCTAATAAGCCCAGTGTAATACGTAATAAAGTAGCAATAAAGGTCAATGTTTTTTTTTCTTAGCGATAAAAATCGATGCTTTTCACATAATAAATATTTTTACAGATTTGAAAAAGCCATAAAAGATTATTTTTTGTTTTTAAATGGTTAACATTTTTGCAAATCGGTAAATCCTCTTTTACATATCTTAAATATTTTGTGTTTTTAAGTTTATTCACAACAATACAATTTTTGGTAAGTTTAGAAAGTAAATTAAAATCAAAATTTTTGATTTTCAATCAACTAATTCTGTAAAAGTTTCATAATTACAATATTTAAAATTTTTATTTCTGTAAATTGTTTAAATTCGGGCGATATATAGTAAGACACTTCTTCGGGGCTTGCATGAGCTTAAAATTACTCATTTAAATGTGAATTTAATGATTTTAACTTTGGGACTTTAAAATTTTTAAATTAGGAATTTAGAATATTAAAAATGTTACTGTTAACGTTATTAATTTTAAAGATTATAATGATTTTAAAAATCATATTTTTAATATAATTGGAATTTTATAATTACAATTTTCGAACCAATAAATATGGTGTTTTTATAAATTAAATTTAAAAATTGCAAATAAAAATTCACAATTCCCAAATTTACCGATCTTACTATATTCATTTTCTTGATTTGTTATTTAAAGCAAATGTTTTGTTTTAAAATTTAGTTAGCAAACTTTTAAAAATTTATTCATAAATTAAATTCATTTAATCCATGTTGATTCAAAATTCAGAAATTAAATAATTACTGTTTCACTCTATTGTTTGGGATTCAAAGTTTTTTACGCTTAAAATTAACTTCTGTAAAATACATTATAAACAATAAAATTTAAAGGCACTGTGAAAGCAACAGAGCGGTCGCGACAGCCGTCCACAATAATTATACAGAAAATTAAAAAAAGTGACAAAAATACGCAAGGTATCATTTTCTTTTTACATTTTAACCATTTCAAGTGTTTGAAAATGGATTTGAACATGAACCGCTGGTATTAATCCAAACATTCAGTGTTTAAGAACACTTCCTGATGGCATTAGAGTTTAGTTTTTTACTACAATACAATATTAGTCTGAAAACATTGTGCTGTGCGTTTCGCTGTTTAAAATTTTAGAATTTATAACAAATTTAAATATATATAAATTATTGCAACTTACGGGCATCCAACTTCAATACTTTTACAAAATAAAAAATAGTGAAGCACATAAAACACATTTTCGAGGGCTTCCTGCTTGTAAATTTCGAGTTAACGAAAAGTAGCTAATTTTTCAGCTTTTAAACGTTAATTTAATAATTTTAGAATTTAGTAAATTTGTTTAGTTCGTAAATTTAAAAGAACTTAAAATATTATAAAATAACTAACGTAAAACTATTTAAAAAGTTAATGCAACTTGTTAAAAAATTACCACATTTGATAAATAATAATGTATACACGAAGTTGAAATTTTTAAATACAAATAAATGACGATTTTTTTATTTTAAAAATTGCAAATAAAACTTTACAACTCTAAAATCAAGGAATCTTTTGTATTTTTTTAAAATTTGTGACTTGAAAACAAACCAGGATTTTTTAAATCAACTTTTGAAACTTCAAAATTTATCAAGTCATTTCATTTTAAAATTCATAATTCAAACATTAATTAATATAACTAAAATTTCGAAATTCATAAATTCAATAATTACCGTTTCGATATGCATTTGAGATTTTTGATTTTATGGACGGGTTAATTTAGATTCTGCAAAATAATAAATAAGTAATAAATAAAGTGTATTATGTATGGGTATTTAAAATGTTTTTGTGTATTTCGCATGTTGAATTAACCTTTACAGTATGAATCTAAGGATCTTTAGACCTCGTGGATTTTTTAATCAAGGGGTATATTGACCCGCGCTTATAAAGCTGAGGGTTTAAAACGAACAGAAACCGAACGAGGAAGAGGAAAGCAAAAATCCCAAAGCGATCGACTAATAACGAAATAAATATTATTTTATAACTTGTTTAAACGCACTGAAGAAAGAAAAAATCCCAAAGTGATCGACAAATAACGAAATAAATATTATTTTATAACTTTTTTTAAATGCCAAACATAATTTTTTAAATTATTTAACCCGAAAAATGTGGAATGATTTTTTATTTTTAAAATTTTCTACAAATAAATGATATAATTGTCTATATTACAACCGTTTATAAAGATTTTTTAAAGGTCTCATCGGTTCTGTTCTGTTCTGTTCTGGGAAACGCCCTTTCGTTCTGGGCTGTTTTCCCTATATTAAAACCGTTGATGATGATCTTTTTAAAGATCTCCTTGGTTCTGTTCTGTTCTGGGAAACGCCCTTTTCGTTCTGTTCTGTTCTGGTTCTGGTTCTGGGAAACGCCCTACCCTAAATGTGAAAAAAAGCATTAAAAAAGGTTTTAATCCGGCAGGCGAAATAAGATGATTTTGCGAACACATTATCACCCGTTTGTATTGAGAGTTTTTGTTCTTCGTGATTTTTATCGACTTTGTTGCAATGTAATATTGCAGTTTGCACGTTGCACGCGAAAAATGTGAAAAATCGTGTATCCAGTAAATAATCCAATACCCCTGTAAAATTGTTGCCACTAAAACGACCGTTCCCAGTAATTATTCCTGCGTAAAAATACCTTCCGTAAAAAAACTTTCAACAAATGACATTCTGGTAAAAATACCATCGGGTAATTTCACATTCGGACTGATTGACCATCGATCAATTTAGCTTGATTTTTAAATTTTGCTTAGGTTCAGGAAAAATAAGCCCGAAGGACAACCAGTCAGATTGTCAAATTACCCGATGGTATTTTTACCAGAATGTTATTTGCATGAAAGTCAAATGTCGAAGGAATTTTTACGCTGGTATTATCAAAAATATATATATTTTTGGTATTTTTACGTGGAGCCAAAACGACAGAATAAACTTTTATGCTTTGTTAATGTCTGAAGTTATTTCTTAATTTGCATAAGGTACGATTCCCATACGCGTCCCAAAATTCGATTTGACCGATCCTAAAGTAAAATACACATATAAAACATCTTAGTGCACTAAATCGGAAAAATTGTAAATTGAAACTAAATTGAAAAAATTGTAAACTCACAAATGAAATTAAAAACTATGTTTTAACAATGCTAAAAGTCTGAAGAACTTAAAAATTTTCAAAAAAATTTAAAATTCGAAAGTTACATGGACCACAAAAAACATGGACAATAAATTTTTTTGACTTTTAACGCTAATTTAAACTAGGTTTTTCACCGATTTATTGTTTCTAAGCCTAAGCAAAACCTAAAAATCAAACAAATTTTTAATATAATTGATTTTTATTAAAATAAGTTGTTATTCAAAAATGTGAATTTTTTCAGAACTAAAATTTGATGGGTATTTGAATGGTTATTATTAAAAATTGGTTGTTACCATGAAAAAAATAAAAGTATATTTGTAACTGACATACACTTGGTAATACGAAAAAAATAATATGAATTTGATTAAAGGCTTAATAACAAAAATTTTTTAATAACATAAATTGTACATGCCAAAATAGGGCAATTTTTGGGTATAATTTGGCTTATAACTTCTAATAAAAAGCTCAAATCTCAAAAATAACCACAAAAATCAAGTCTACGGGTCTAATTTAGGGTATTAAAATGTTTTATAAGTGTATTTTACTTTAGGATCGCTTAAATCGAATTTTGGGACGCGTATGGGAATCCTACCTTTGCATAATTGTAGTGACTAAAACGAAAAGAAATCTGGCGTATGATAAAAACGGCAAAAGTTTTTATTTAAAAATTCAACGTCTCTTCACATCATTACGGTAAGGATTTTTTAAAAAGATTCTTCCCTTTCTTAATTTTATTTTGTGTTTTTTTGCGACAGATTTTATTTTGTGTTTCTTGTGATTTCTTCGAGATTTTTTCGAAAATCGAAATTGTTATGCAGACCTGTGCACTGCCCCCCCCCCCGGGGTTTAAACGGGGAGGCAACATTTTTTAAACGGGGGGGGGGGCAATAAAACGGGGGAGGGGGCAAGCAGGGGGGAAAGAAAAAAAAGAAGGGAAAAGAGAAAAAAAAGGACAAAAAAGCGAAAATAAGGTAAAAACAGGTCTAGTCTGAAATGGTTTAAAATACATTGAAATAGGCTAAAAACTGCAAAAAAATTGCGATGATGGCGTCATCATAGGTCAAAATGGCGTCATAATTTTAGGGTACTTTTTCATTTTTTGGTGAGGGGGGGAGGCAAATCCTCCAATAAAACGGGGTGCATTTCCAGACCGTGCACAGGTCTGGTTATGTATGTTGATGGCCGAATCGTATTCAAAGTTTAATTAAATTTAAATAATGAAACAAAATGCCTTTGAATCTAACGGGAAGTTGCGGAGAAACATTCCTCTAGATAATCTATACCTAAAACCATAGGTGGGCAGCCTCTCGGATTTTGGGGGGGGGGGTCAAATTTTAAGGGGGTGTCTGGCAAGACCCAATATTTGAGGGGGGTGTACCCAATATTTCCGCGCTGCTTTAAAATGGGCTTAAAACACGTAAAAAACGTAAAACAAGCCTATAAATGCTTTAAAACTGTGTAAAATTAAAATAAGACCTTATTGCAACTTATAAATTTTATTTTTTAATTGTTTTAATAATAATGGGTTTATATATTCCGTAAAGTGGGGCTAAGTTGGCCTGTGGGGCTAAGTTGGCCTCTTTCAACGGAAAAAGTTTTAAACTTAAATAACTTTATGATTACTAGAGTTTTGATTGTGGTGAACATTTTAAAAGCTTCTCTAAACATTTAGCTTTAATTCTAGGTATCAAGGAAAGCAATCTAATCTATGTGTTAAGAGCTACAGCGGTTTTTTATTACGCCATCAATTTTCGATTTTTTTTCAGGTGGTCAAACTTCCAACCTGGAGCAATATTGGTGCGAGCTATTTTTTTGAAACTGTGTTATTTTGGTAGTAAAATGTTCGGGGAGTAATATAATGCTAATTTTGACGCGTTTTGAAAAACCAATTTTTTTAATGGCCCCTGGCCACATAGCCCCACCTTTTTTGCACAAGGTGGGGCTAAGTTGGCCGGGGCTAAGTTGGCCATTTAATTTAATTTTTAATACTTTAATTTAAATTTATCAGTGTATTTTTGAATGGATTATTTGATGTGAAAATATTTTTGTGTCCAATTTATTTTTTTAATTTGATATTGAATTATGTTTGGTTGCCAGTGAATTATGTTTTGTTTTGTTTTTTTCAGTGCTTGGACACAAATTAGTTTTCAGCAACTCAAAAAACATAGGGTAGGTACAAAATTTAACTTTATCAGTGTACCATATTTTTGAATGGATTATTTGATGTGAAAATATTTTTGTGTCCAATTTATTTTTTTAATTTGATATTGAATTATGCTTGGTTATGTTTGGTTGCCCGTGAATTATGTTTTGTTTTGTTTTTTTCAGTGCTTGGACACAAATTGGTTTTCAGCAACTCAAAAAACATAGGGTATGTACAAAATTTAACTTTATCAGTGTACCATATTTTTGAATGGATTATTTGATGTGAAAATGTATTTGTGTCCAATTTTTTTTTTAATTTGATATGTTGAATATTGGTTATGGATATAAAATTTAGCCTTTACATTGCTTAACATGTTTAAAGCATTAGATAGTGTATACCTTTTGTTTTTTGGTGTAAACTACAAATTCATTTTCAAAAAAAAAACGAACCCGAAAAGTACGCCTATTTGTAGTACCATTTTTTAAAAGATTTTTTTTTCTGAAAATGTTTTTGGACCCATTTTTATGTTCAGAAATGTTTGTACTTTCTTTATAAGTTGCTTTGAAGTAGTTTTGAGTTCATTTTTACAAAAAAAATTAGCTAGACAATTAGGTCAAAATTTTGCGAGTGTCGAAATCGTGGGGTAAATTTGGCCACCATTTTAAAAAAGCTAGTTTTTTGTAAAAATGAGCTTGAAACATAGTTTTTCTTTTTTTAAAACGTCTAGGGTGGCCAACTTAGCCCCTTTCTTATATAAACTTGAATCTACCTACACAGCATTTCGCTTGTAAAAATGCACCCCGGCCAACTTAGCCCCAAGCTAGGGCTAAGTTGGCCACCCCGAAAATTTAAAAAAAAGGGTACATGGAGCACCCGAAAATTGGTGCCCATTTCAGATTGTGTTCGCCACACAAAACTCTAGACATTGCATAAAAAAAATTTTGATAAAATTTTTTTATTAAAGAGTTATTTTAAAAAAAACTTCAAAACCCGGCCAACTTAGCCCCACTTTACGAAGATTATATACATACATGGGTGTAGCCAGGGGGGTCCCTTTTGGGTCGGCAAAGAGAAAAATTTGGAGTTCGACCCCCTTTTCGGTTGCTAAGGATAAAAATTTGGGGGTCTAGAACAGTGGCGTGCTCAGAATTTTATTTGGGGGGGCGGTCTGGAGGGGGTAAATACTAACCCTGAAGAGGGGTCTGGGGGGCGGCAGCCCCCCAGTAATGGGGCGTCTGGGGGGCGAGAGCCCCCCAGCGGGGTCAAGGGGCAGAGCCCCTTGTCAGGGGGGTCCAGGGGGCAGAATGCCCCCCCCGGGGGAGAAAATTTTTAATTTAAGGCGCTAAAATACACTAGAAATTTTAATTCCAGATAATGTTTATTAAAAATTCAAGGTTTTTTTTTATCCCTTTACATTTAAAACAGGTGTTTAAAACGTTAATAAAAGGTTAATAATGTTTAATTAATGTTTGTTGAATAATAGGAAAAAAATGAAGTATATGACATAAACAAGGAAATAAATACTCCGCGCGAAGCGCGGAAAATTTTTTTAGTCATTTATAACGCTTAAAAATTTTTCTCCGGGAGGCGAATTTGGGGGGACGGGTGTCCCCGGGTACCCCAAATTTAAGGGGGGGGGTGTCAGCAAAATCCGAAATTTTGGGGGGGGGTATAACCTCCCCAACCACCCCCCTGCCCACCTAAGCCTAAAACTATACCCAAGGCTTATCCCCCAAATACCACATTTTTAATGAGTTTAGGACAAAGTGGCAGCAGGGCCCCCTAAATTTGGGAAGGATAAAGTCTAGGGCACCCTCAAATGTGGGAGAGGGGTGTTCTTACTTTGTTTCGTGTTTTTTTTTTTTTTTTGGAAGTATATTTTATCCCAATGTCAATTCTTTCCTCCCCATCCTCGCTGAATTGGATGTAAAGAGGAAGGAAGGTTGTTGCGCCACCTGCTTAATTCGCTCATCAAGGGCCTCCTCCAGCCTCCAGGTGTAGTTTGGCCGCTCGTTTTTAACACCTTTTAATTATTTTTCAAGGAAAAAAAACGTAGTTGGCAATAGGGCCCGACCGGACCGGGACTTTGGGGTATTTGGGGGGTCCCAGTACTGAAAACGCTAAAAATGGCGTATTTGAGGTATACCCCAAAAAATTTTTGGGACACCCTCCCCCCAAATTTTGAGGGTCGGGTATAACCCCAAAAATTCTGGAGGCTGCCCACTTATGCCCCGAACTACCCCAATGCCCCGTGCCCGTGTATGTAGCTTTCCCCCTCCTAAAATTTCCAGCTCCTACAACAATGGTTTGTTATTTTTTTCCATATAGGTACCCTAAAAAACATGGGGGAGCCGAGCCACCCTTCCCCGAAATTTTTTTTGTACTGAAATCCGCCCGCCCTGCCGTCCCCCCCAAAAAATGAAACCACCCTGGGCACGTCCCTGAAACATACTGAGGGGTACACTTTGCAGATTCACCCGTTATCCTAATCATCCCCATATACAAATTCTATGGTCAATTATTAAAGCAAATTAAGGCCAAATTGGATTCAAGACAGGGGCGCAGCCAGGATTTCGGAAAGGGGGGGGGGTTGTACTCCATACAAATTTTTCGAAAGGGGTGGGTTGTAGGGGGTTGTACTCCAAATTTTCAAAATACCGTAAAAAAGACATTTAAAAAGGGTAAAATTTTTTGCGCTTCGTGCTAGGTGATTTTTTTTTGTTGTTATTTGCATTGTTTTTTAAGTTAAACTTGAAAAATTTCCGGTTTAAAAAGGTATAACATTAAAAATCGTGCGATAGCACTAAAAAATTTTCTAAAATTGTCTTTAAAATTCATTAAAAACATCACCTAAATGTAGTAAATGTATATAAATGTCGAGCGCTGAGCGGAGCGAAGCGCGAGGAAATTTTTTAAAATTATTTTCTTCGGATCGGACCGGACCGCTTCGTGCTAGGTGATTTTTTTTGTTGTTATTTGCATTGTTTTTTAAGTTAAACTTGAAAAATTTCCGGTTTAAAAAGGTATAACATTAAAAATCGTGCGATAGCACGAAAAAATTTTCTAAAATTGTTTTTAAAATTCATTAAAAACATCACCTAAATGTAGTAAAATGTATATAAATGTCGAGCGCTGAGCGGAGCGAAGCGCGAGGAAATTTTTTAAAATTTTAAAATTATTTTCTTCGGATCGGACCGGACCGCTTCGTGCTAGGTGATTTTTTTTGTTGTTATTTGCATTGTTTTTTAAGTTAAACTTGAAAAATTTCCGGTTTAAAAAGGTATAACATTAAAAATCGTGCGATAGCACTAAAAAATTTTCTAAAATTTGTTTTTTCTTATACGTAAAATGTTATCTTGGATTATTTGGACCTGAGTGAAACCTTTGTTTGGCTTATTTGTCTCGCACTTGACAGGCGCTCATGCTGCGATTTTGGATTATTTGTTCGCATTTGGGAACAAATAATCCAAGATGTGTTGGATTATCTGGACGTTGGACTATTCGTGTTGCACATTCAATGAGATTACCTATTAGAACGCAGGCCTAGGGACTTAATCTGAGATAAGAGATTAACATCTTTCAAGTGTAAGCTTAGATATGAATCTTTTGTCTATGTTTATTTAACTTTATTTATTTTATTTTTTGTATACTATTTGTTTATCACATTATTTAATTTGCCTTAGTTTGTGTGATTATTTCATTTTCAATAACATAAAGATCACATCTTCTCTGCAATTCCATAGTAGGGGTGGGGCCTTGACTAAACGATAGACCAACAACAGGGGTTGGCATATAGTATTAGGGCGGTTATATATGAATATTGATAGCCGGCCCGCTTCTGCTTTAAAAAAAAGATTCAGAACGTAAAATCTAACATAGTTGAAATTAAATGAAATAAAAATCCTTTTATTTATACATAAATAATAAAATGTTTTTGTAGAAAGTTATTTTTATTATAATTTAGACTGTTACCAGTGGCAGTGCCATGTATTCACAACAAAATTCAGAAACGAGACAACACTATTTCGGTTCTTTTTTACAGTGCTCAAAACGAAGCTGAAACAACAGAATCAAAATATTAGCAAAATTAAATATTTGTTTTGTAAAATTTTCTGATATTGTAGCGTTCGTAACGCAAAAACTAACAGTTAAGTTATATAATAAAACATTATTGAGATAATGATTTTTTAGCGGGTGGGCAGTTCCGGTTCCGGATGTTGCGGCCAAAATTTAGAATTCCGGTTCTGATTTTGGATTTTTGGCCGAAAAAATCTCAATTCGGTTCAGAGGAGTTTGCAACTTTTATAGGCAGTTCCGGTTCTGGAGATGTCCCGAGAAAAATTTGGAATTCCGATTGCTATTCCGGATGTTTCGGAAAATCTGAATTCTGGTTCCAGGGGATTCGCAATTGCTGCCATTATGAATCAAGCAAATTCTTCATTATAATTTAGACTGTTACCAGTTACAGTGGCTTCTATTCTCAACTGGAAATTCGGAACCGGAGGAACTGATCCTCGTTCTTTCTTACAGGGCCCAAACTCAGCTAAACAGAATCAAATATATTTTTATTACGAAGACAAGCCCGCAGGACTGGAAAACAAGTCAACAAAAGTCAAACCTACATACCACTGGGATCGAGTATAAGTTAATAATTATTTGAATTATAAGAATCATCTTTTAAGACTGTCTTTATTATTCAATTGAAACAGTTTTAAGAAAACAAACGGCAACTTTACGCATATTGTGTGTTATCGATACAAAGCAAAAAATATATTATATTAAGTTGTGACATTAATTCTTCTAAAACAAATTACCCAACATATCTACCGATGTTTTACCCAACTACAGACAACTTATTATTTAACTTTATGTAATATTTGTGACACAAACTGCTTTAGGACAATCGAATGAAACTGCTGGCATGATTGGTTCCAATAAAAATCAAGCCACAAACACCTGCCAGATTTGTTATCAAGAAATCGGCGGCGGCTACTGTGTTTTAGTAGAAATCACATGCAAACAAATGTCACCTTACAGTAAACAAAGCGCCGTATAACCAAAATTTTTCCTGCTGACTTTTTGCGATAGCTCATACTATTTCTCCGCTGGAACTGAAAAAACATTGAATGGCCTCTCACATGGTTTTTAAGAATATAAAATCTCAAATGAGTTTTTCTCAGAGCGAGCAAATCAGATATATATGTAACATTTCCTTGTCGCTTGGTGTGGCTTTTTTTAAACCATTTGTGAAAACGATTCAAACCTCGTTGTTATTTTTAATGGCCTAGAAATAACTCGTCAAACACAACTGTTAAAAATTTAATAGAATTTTTAATTTGAAAGCCGAAATTCTTATGTTATGGCAATTCAAAAAGGTGGCACACCTCCTTTTAGATTTTCAAAGTGCTTAAAATAGTTAGGTATTTAAAGTTGTTTAAATAAATAATTAAGACTTCAATAGATAGGGCACCACTGACAAAAATCAACTTTTGACCACCACAATATTTATAATAATTATTAAAAATACAATATGCCAAAAAGTTAGTTTTTTTTACAAAATATTAAAACAGGTGAACATGCAGTGACGTAATCCCGTTATAAAAATATGTGTGTTTTTGGTTTATAATTTTTTATAACTTTTTTAAAATGATATAAATGGACCCCAAATAGTAAAATGCTGTATACTGCACGCACTATAACGAATCATGTTTAACGAATAGGAAAAAAATATTCTTTAAAAAATATAAATGGTTACAAATGTTTTTTTAAAATTTTTTGTCATGGTGCCTTTCATTGAAGTCTTAATTATTTATTTGAACAACTCAAATACAGTGAACTATTTTAGAGCCTTGGAAAATTGTAAACAAAGGTGTGCACCTTTTTAAATTGCCATAACATAAGAATTCGTTTATAATTAAAAATTTTCTATTAAATTTTTACAGTTGTGTTTGAGATTTTTCTTGGCCATTAAAAATAACGATGGGAATTTTAATCGTTCACAAATAAGTTTAAAAAAGCCACACCAAGCGACCAAAATGTTACATATATATTTCGCCTCGCTCTGAGAAAAACACATTTAAATTTCGTACTAAAACCATGTGAGGCCATCCAATGTTTTTTCAGTTCCAGCGGAGAAATAGGAGAGTATCGCAAAAACCGCAGCAAACTTTGGTTATACGGCGCTTTGTTTAGTGTCGGCGAACCATTTGCATGTGCATTCTCAGAACACAAACTTGTGCCGAATTCTCTATACAATTCTGGCAGGTGTTCGGCGGCTTGATTTTCATTGGAACCAATCACCCAGCAAGTTTCATTCCGATTCGTCCTAAGCAGTTCGTGGTGTCACAAATATTACATAAAGTTAAATAATAATTCCATAATAAGATAAAACATCGGTAGATTGTTGGGTAATTCTTTTTCAAAAATTAATGTCACAACTTAATATAATATATTTTTGCTTCGTACTATAATGTAAAGTTGTGGTTTGTTTTCTTAAAACTGTTTCAATTGAATAATTAAGACAGTTAAAAAGATGATTCTTATAATTCAAAATAATTATTAACCTATACTGGATCATAGTATGTAGGTTTGACTTTTTGTTGACTCATTCTGCGGCTTGTCTTCGAATACTTGATTCTGTTTAGCTAGGCTTGGGCCCTGTAAGAAGTAACAAGGAATAAACTTTCTTTCCGGTTCCGAATTTAGTTGAGAATAGAAGCCACTGTTGACTGGTAACAGTCTAAATTATAATAAAAATAACTACAGTGATGGTGAATCGCAAACCTGGAACCGGAATTTAGATTTTCCCGAAAATCCGGAGCAATCGGAATTCCAAATTTTCTCGAACATTCCAGAACCGGAACTGCCTATAAAACTGCTGAAAACCCCTGAACCGAATTGAGATTTTCCAAAAATCTGAATAGGTACCGGAATTCTAAAATTTGGTGTATTTTCCGGGAAACTGGATGCCACCACTAAAAATAACTATCTACAATAATGTTTTATTATAACTTAACTGTTAGTTTTTTACGTTACGAACGCTACAATGTCAGAAAATTTTACAAAACAAATATTTAATTTTGCTAATACTTGATTCTGTTGTTTAGCTTGGTTTGGGCGCGGGAAAGAACCGAAATAGTGTTGTCTCGTTTTGAATTTTGTTGCGCGCTACTGCCACGGTAGCAGTCTAATGATAATAAAATAATTTTCTACAAAAACATTTTATTATTTATGTATAAATAAAAAGGATTTTTATTTCATTTAATTTCAACTATGTTAGATTTTACGTTCTGAATCTTTTTTTTAAGAGCAGAAGCGGGCCGGCTATGGATATTCCATATGACCGCCTAATACTCTATAACAACACTGTTATTGGTGTGTAGTTTTAGTCAAGGCCCCACCCCTACTAGGGAATTGCAGGGAGAAGATGTGATTTTATGTTATTGAAAATGAATAATTACATAAAAAACTAAAGGCAAATTAGTAATGTGATAAACAAATAGTATACAAAATAAAAATAAATAAAGTTAAATAAACATAGACAAAAGAGTACGTGTAAAATTACACTTGAAAGATGTTAACCAATTGAGATTAAGTCCCTAGGCATGAGTTTTGTAGGTAATAGTGAGTGCGCAAACAAATAATCCAAGGTCCAAATAATCCAATGTTGGATTATTTTTGTTCCTAAAATGCGAATAATAATCCAAAATCGCCGCGTCAGCGCCTGCCAAGTGCGAACAAATAAGCCAAACAAAGGTTTGACCAGGTCCAAATAATCCAAGTAACTAGGTCCAAATAATCCAAGGTCAGTAGGTCCAAAAAATCCAAGGAATGTAATAATCCAAACAAGAGCGCTGGGAATTGGATAGATTTTTTGCACTTGAGCTCATATTTAATTTATGCAAATTTTTGATCCTTTAATTGCTATTTCAAAAAATCACGCTGGCAGCAATGAATTTCGCATTTCGAAAAGTTTAACAGCTAAAGTTTCGATAAAGTTCAACAAAAATTGGATAGATTTTTAGAACAATTCGAAAATTCTTCAACAATAAAATTTTTTGTTCAAGTCACCTTAAGAATTATGTTTTATATGATGTTAAATATTTAGAATTTTTACGATTTGACGAAAATTTTTAAGTGAAAAAATTATTTGTTACTTCCTTTACCAAAGTTGTCCATTTTCCGGTATTTTAAAGTATTCTTTTAAAAGAGTGTTAGCAAATGTTTGTGAAAGCTATATTGGTAAACTTGGGCTTCCAACTTAAATTCAAAAAGCCTGGTCTTCCAAAAGTCCCAATGCTTGTAGCAAGATATGGAAGGTTAATGACAGATCTTAATGTTAATAATGTTTCTAATATGCTCCAGAGCTCCGGCCATTAAATTCAAAAGAGCTTTGGAGCTTCAGAAGTCTGCCTTTTAAATGAGCGATTTTAAGTTCATTCAATTTGAAATACATTTAAAGTTGATCAGTCTGCATTTTTTAAAATGTTTTATTGTTTTAAATAAGTTTTGACAAAAAAAATCAGTTGGACAAAAGTTTGCAAAACATTCTATGGCATGATATTTTAATTATTCATAAAATTAATAATAAATAGAGCGGCGTTCCAAAGGTTTCGCTGGATTAAGATGTTAAAAAAAGAGGCACATAAAGCTTGACATTCACAGTCTTAGAGTCGAGATTTCGTTTAATTTTAAGAATTTAATTTAAGATTTAAAAGTTTGATAATTCAAGAGTTTCAAAAGTTTAATTTTAAGAGCTAATAATATATAAATTTGGATTTGTCTTAAAATGTTTTTTTTTATTCTTTTCTAGTTTATTAGGATAATTTCAGAAGCAATGTCAAATATTTATTTTCAAATGTTAATACTATTATTGCTCCTATTAAATTGTTCCTAGCCTGTGTACTACATTAATAGGGTACTGGAATTTATGCAAAAAAAAACTTGTTTCTTGTTTTATGATTCTATATTGATCTTTATATATAAAAATAAAAAATTTTAAAAAAATGGCATTTAAAATAAAAAACTAAAATTAAAACAATTAAAATACGTAAAATGTTATCTTGGATTATTTGGACCTAGTGAAACCTTTGTTTGGCTTATTTGTTCGCACTTGGCAGGCGCTGACGCGGCGATTTTGGATTATTTGTTCGCATTTGGGAACAAATAATCCAAGACGCGTTGGATTATTTGGACCTTGGATTATTTGTTTGCACACTCAATATTACCTACTAAACGCAGGCCTAGGGACTTAATCTGAGATAAGAGATTAACATCTTTCAAGTGTAATCTTACACGTACTCTTTTGTCTATGTTTATTCAACTTTATTTATTTTATTTTTGTATACTATTTGTTTATCACATTATTTAATTTGCCTTAGTTTTTGTGATTATTTCATTTTCAATAACATAAAATCACATCTTCTCCCTGCAATTCCCTAGTAGGGGTGGGGCCTTGACTAAAACTCTACACCAACAACAGTGTTGGCATAGAGTATTAGGCGGTCATATGGAATATCCATAGCCGGCCCGCTTCTGCTTTAAAAAAAAGATTCAGAACGTAAAATCTAACATAGTTGAAATTAAATGAAATAAAAATCCTTTTATTTATACATAAATAATAAAACGTTTTTGTAGAAAGTTATTTTTATTATAATTTAGACTGTTACCAGTGGCAGTGGCGTGTATTCACAACAAAATTCAGAAACGAGACAACACTATTTCGGTTCTTTTTTACAGCGCCCAATCCAAGCTAAACAACAGAATCAAGTATTAGCAAAATTAAATATTTGTTTTGTAAAATTTTCTGACATTGTAGCGTTCGTAACGTAAAAACTAACAGTTAAGTTATAATAAAACATTATTGTAGATAGTTATTTTTAGTGGTGGGCAGTTCCGGTTCCGGATGTTGCGGCCAAAATTTAGAATTCCGGTTCCTATTCCGGATTTTTGGAAAATCTCAATTCCGGTTCCGGGGGTTTCGCAGTTTTGTAGGTAGTTCCGGTTCCGGATGTTCCGAGAAAAATTTGGAATTCCGATTGCTATTCCGGATTTTCGGAAAATCTAAATTCCGGTTCCAGGGGTTTCGCAATTCCGCCCATCACTAGTTATTTTTATTATAATTTAGACTGTTACCAGTGACAGTGGCTTCTATTCTCAACTAAATTCGGAACCGGGAGGAAACTATCCTTGTTCTTTCTTACAGGGCCCAAGCCTAGCTAAACAGAATCAAGTATACTTTGATTACGAAGACAAGCCCGCAGGATGGAAAACAAGTCAACAAAAGTCAAACCTACATACTATGGGATCCAGTATAGGTTAATAATTATTTGAATTATAAGAATCATCTTTTGTCTTTATTATTCAATTGAAACAGTTTTAAGAAAACAAACGGCAACTTTACGCATATTGTGCGTTATCATACAAAGCAAAAAATATATTATATTAAGTTGTGACATTAATTTTTGAAAAGAATTACCCAACAATCTACCGATGTTTTATCTTATTATAGAATTATTATTTAACTTTATGTAATATTTGTGACACAAACTGCTTTAGGACAATCGAATGAAACTGCTGGGATGATTGGTTCCAATAAAAATCAAGCCACAAACACCTGCCAGATTTGTTATCAAGAAGTCGGCGGCGGCTACGGTGTTCTGAGAAATCACATGCAAATAGTTCACCCGACAGTAAACAAAGCGCCGTATAACCAAAGTTTTTCCTGCGGTTTTTGCGATACTCCTACTATTTCTCCGCTGGAACTGAAAAAACATTGGATGGCCTCCCACATGGTTTTAGTACGAAATTTAAATGTGTTTTTCTCAGAGCGAGCAAATCAGATATATATGTAACATTTTGGTCGCTTGGTGTGGCTTTTTTTAAACTTATTTGTGAACGATTTAAACCCCCCGTCGTTATTTTTAATGGCCAAGAAAATCTCAAACACAACTGTTAAAAATTTAATAGAAATTTTTAATTTGTAAACGAAATTCTTATGTTATGGCAATTTAAAAAGGTGCACACCTTTGTTTACAATTTTCCAAGGCTTAAAATAGTTAGGTATTTAAGTTGTTTTCAAATAAATAATTAAGACTTCAATAGAAGGCACCATGACAAAAATTTTAAAAAAACATTTGTAACCATTTATATTTTTAAAGAATATTTTTTTCCTATTCGTTAAACATGATTCAAGTTATCGTGCGTGCAGTATACAGCATTTTACTATTTGGGGTCCATTTATATCATTTTAAAAAAGTTATAAAAAATTATAAACCAAAAACACACATATTTTTATAACGGGATTACGTCACTGCATGTTCACCTGTTTTAATATTTTGTAAAAAAAACTAACTTTTTGGCATATTGTATTTTTAATAATTCTTATAAATATTGTGGTGGTCAAAAGTTGATTTTTATATTTTCTGGCATGTTGTTTGTTCCAAAATGACGAGCATGTGAAAAAAATTTGGTTTTCATATTTTACAAACAAAGAAGTCAATTTTTTACCGAAAATATTATTCTTTTTTTATGTATCTTTTTATTCATCTCCTTACTGATAAGCTATTACCAGTTCAAAACGTTTTGTGCATTGCACTTCAGTTTTGTGCAACCATAGGAATTTGTAAAGCAAAAGAGCAAAAATTTACATCTCATTATTGAAAACCATAGCTGGATTAGATCTAGCTGACCTCGATAGTATAAAACCGACTACTTTACAATAACAAAATTTTAAATTCATTGATTTTTGTGATAAGGCGGGATTAAAAAATTCTTTGTTTCAATTCGTTTTTTTAATCATAAACACACAATATTTATTAGTCCTCTCCCATGTCCACCATAGAAGGTCATACATACGAGGTTAGCCGGATATAATTCAACTACTGCTCTACGTTGACGGTTTTATGGCAATATTTTTTAATGTACACATATTATTCGTTTTATTCTATTCTGTGATAACATGTACCTTAAGTTATTTGTTTAATTTTATGAAATGAAAACAGTCATAATTCAAAGATTTATTCTTTAAAAAATTGACTCTTGGTTCGGCGTTTTACTCAAAATAATAGGTGGTTTAGTTAGACTCCAAAAACTTCAATATTTCATTCATACCACTTACCATTTTGTTGGGAAAAATGAAGGTAACAAGTTTTTGGGCTTTGTTTTTTAGAGCTCTAGAGCAAGCCCCTGAGATTGAGAGCTCCTTTCTATTTTAGTACTAACTTTATAGATAATTAGTGCCATAAATTATTTTGTAGTGCCATATTAATATCAAAAACTTTTTCAAACTAATTTTTTTCCAAAAATTACTAAAAAAACTATTAAAATAATCCTAAAAATTTAAATAAAATTATTTAGAACATATTTAAAGTTTAGATACGCTTAAAACTCGCAAAGCTTCCTCGGTTTTGTTTTAAATGATCAAAACTTTGGAGCATGACATGAGGGTAGAAATATCGTTTTTACCGAATAAATTTTAATGTTTTTGCTGCAGCCTTTTTATGAGAAAACCGACCAATTTTTTTATAGTTACAATTACCTGCAATAGAGATATCCTACCCGTAATTTTAAGTCAGAAATCTAAAGCTTAAAACTTTGAAATACGTTTTGTGCGTAAGTGGCAGGAAAGGTTTGAAGCGGTTACAATCCACCTTCCCCCACTTAAAAAAAATTCCGAAACTAGCAAAACATAAAATGAGGGAGTCACACTACTAAAAACTCTGAAACATTTTTTAAAAAGCTTTTCCTTAAAGGGTTTTGACCGCCTTCTTTGAGGCCAAAAATTTTTTCGTGTATGTATATTTCTCATTCAAATAAAATTAGAGAGGCTGCCACCCATAGTTTTATGCTATTTAATTTTAACGATTTTTAAAATTTAATAACTTTATAAAATTTTTTTGGTTGCCAAAAAAATGAAAGGTAAATACATATATTTATGGGGGGGCCCCATAATTTTTTAAAAGTTTAAAAAAGCAGGGATAAATGGATAAAGCTGTATAATACACTGTTTTTGGCCTAATAACATATTTTCTAATATTTTTAGCAGTAAAAACATGTTTTCTTAGTTGAAAATTACATTAGCAGACATTCGCAAAGCCTGGATTTTACAAAAAATGGATTTAGAGACCTTTAAGAACCCCGGGCTACACCCACAGTGTAAACCAAATCAGATGAGCAGCATCTCCATGTTTTTTAGGGTACCTATATGAAAAAAATACAAACCATTGTTGTAGGCGGCTGGAAATTTTAGGAGGAAAGGTATTGTTTGTTTTGCTTGATGTGTAGTACTTATTGTTTATTAAAATTATTGTTTTTGTTTCAATAATATTAAGCAAGAAATATGCATACGCATAGCATGGAACTTGACCGCTAAGCAAAGCGAAGCGAAAATTTTTTTTGTTTTTTGGGTATCAATTGTGGTACCAAACCTATTTTAGAGGTTTGCACCGAGTGATTAGCGAGGCGCTAGAAAAGTTTGAATTTTTGGCCTCTGAAAACTCCCAAATTTTACTATCTCGCGACCATTTTGGGGGGCAGCCGCCTCCCCCCCCCCTGCCCAAGCACTATCTTTATTTTTCTCCCGTCCGACCATTTTGAAGGGGGGCGGTCGATCCTCCTGCTCCCCCTCCTGGTTACATCCCTGCAAATAGGGTAGGTTAGATTTCGACTCCGGAACTAGGAGTTCCATAGTACTTCACTACATAATTTGCATTGTATTTTCAATGCCATTTGTTAATAATGGCCTTAAGGTGCGGTACGGAGTCAATCTTTCTGTTTTTGATTATTACAATTTTTTGTAAAAATTCTTACTTACTCCGGTCTCCACTAGCCCACAGAATTTTTTTCGTGAAAATATCTTTAGCGATTTAGAATATTATACCCTCTAAAAGTGGTGTTTTGCAGTGATTATGTACTTGAAAAATTACTCTATCGATATGAAAATTTAAGTTATCAATAATACATTTAAAGAAAGCAATCTCACAATTTCTTTTGATACCTTACTTTGATTGATAAGATTGGTGAAATATTTTCTTGGGATAATGCGTTTTCCGTACAAAAAAACTGATTTTTTGACCAAAAACCCGAATTGAGATGTTAAATGGGTGTAGTAAACCATAGCGGACCTATTGCAGTCATAAAAAAAGTCAAGGAATATATTGTAGGTGCAAATGTGACGAACAAAACTTGTGGGCTATTCGGAAGCAAGGAAGGTTTTCACAAAAAATCATTAAAAGAAAGACAAAAAGTTTGACTTTATAGCGCACCTTTTAACCCTTTTCGATTTTTGAAGCCGCGCGTATGAAATGCAGATAAAAGAACGTGGTAGTGCAGCTTAATGTTAAACTGCTGTTGAGTTCTAGTTTAGGGTAACTTTTATACACTTAGACCCAATACACACTTCGCGTTTCAGCAGCCACAAGAATCCGAAAGGGTTAATGCGTAAAATTTTCCTAACGTGTGGTTCTGTTTGTTCTATTTAATTTCTTGTTTAATGTTCTTGTTTTGGTGGGTTTTGAATAAACGTAAAAACAAAAAGTATAAACTACAGTATATGATTTAAACACAAGATATAATATTTATTCTGGACCGGATAGGAACTTTCAAGTAAACATCATCAGTTATATAAATCCAAACATATGACTGTTATAGATAACTAAAGTTATCTATAACAGTCATATGTTTTCAGGCTGAAATTTAGGGCGTAACCGCTCGCCGTCAGGAAGAAATAAAGAATGAACACTTGAGAATAAAAATAATAAAAAAAGTTTTTAGAGATGATGTAACCAATAATTATTAAGTTGTGTCAGGTATTTTTCTTCACGTGATATTTTCTCAAAGAATGAGTGGTTACTTTACCACCTAGTCAATTTCACCCTGATAGAATTCATCTTTAGTTCAAGTCTTGTCTTATAACCGGCGGCCGTTAAGATTAGCCGTTAAGATTTAAATAGTTAACGATTTTTTTATTCCATACCTGTTTTAAATTTTATTGTGTGTATTAGAATTCTGGTTACAAATGGATATGGATGTTCATGTAACATGTAAAAGGTCCGGCTTGGGGTATACCTGGGTGCCCAAAATATGAGAAGGACTCTTGATAAGTTCAAAATTTTGGGAGGGGAGACTCTATTTTATTCAAAACTAAAAGTCTTAAAATAAGCCAAAAGCGCTAAAATAAAACTTATTTACACGTTTTAAGCGTTTATTATTATTATTGTTGTTTGACATTTTGGGTGCTCTGACAACCACTAACATTGAACAAAACATATGTAATATAGCCGCCAATCACTAATACAACATGACATTTTGAAAGGCTTTTAAAATTCTGATGTTAACGCTTTTTTAACATTTCACAATAGTCAAAACCCTCCCATTTAAAAGGAATTTGTTCAGTGTTAAAGACATTTACAGAGTTATGACTAGTGATCGACCGGGGCATAATTTTTGCTGATGCCGGGGCCGGTGCCGGTAGAGAAATTTGGATTTGCCGGGGCCGGGGTAGAAAATTTTGCCGGGGCCGGGGCAGGCGAAAAATTAAGCAGAATTTGTAATTTTGGTCATTTTTTTCAAATAAAAATTAACATTTTTACTGTTAATTATTTGGTTTATGTAATGAATAGTCACATTTTAGAATTTAAGTACTTTGTGAGTAAAAAAACTAATTTTTTATTGCACAAAAGTTTTTTTTTTTCTAAGCAGAACAAAATTTTTATTTTCATATTTCAATTTTTTTAAACCTAAATTATTATTTTATTTATATTATATATGTACATTTTCACATAATTATTAGCAGTATATTCTTGTATATTTAATCGCAAACCATTTATGTTATTTTTAAAAAATGCTTTACAAATAGAGCAAACCATTTATGTTACTTAAAGAATGCTTTACAAATAGAGGAGGAGTTAAAATACTTACAAGGAGTATGTTTTGATCAGTAAAGCAAAACGTGGTAAAGAAACTAAAATCAAAACTGGGTACAAGTAACCAAAATATTTCACAATAACAAAATCTCTTCATATTAAAATATTTTTAATTAAATATGTTGGTACCTAATTGGCTGTAAAAGTTAAGAATACTAGTCTTGCTTGAATGTTATTTTAAAGAAGAACTTTTACTCGAATTTCATTTACACACCACTATTTAATATTTTTTAGTTTAAACATATAAAAAGGGTTAAAACGCACCGCACCTTTTTATTTTAAAAAATAAGAGAATTTTTAAAATTTTATTGTCAATTTTTGTAAATTAAAAAACACTTTAAGTTGTAAAAAGTAAAATATTATATTGCGAGTACATGAGACTACTCGCTTTCTAGCTGTTTCAAGTTGATTGTTTTAATGATTTTAATCAAATTATTTAATTTTAGCCAAAAATTATAAAATTAACGTCACGTAAACTTCAATGTAATTATTTTCGTAATTTTGCACTACTTTTTATAATTTTTCGAGATTTGACAAAAACATAATATAACCCAAAAAATTTTTGATTATACACTGTGTTTTTGAATAAAATTATGCAAGAAAAAAAATGCAACATTTTAAACGTGCGCGACTTTCTGTGCATATACCACTGATTTCTTGCGAAGAGATTTTTTGCAGTCAATAATTGTTTTTTCATGTAACGCATTTACTTGCAAAAGTGGAAAAAAAGTTGCAATATGCACTGCAAAACGCTAACACTGTTAAAAATTGGTGCACCCAAAAATAGCAGAAAATGGCGGGTTTTCAGTAATAAACTCGCACAAGAATGCTAGTTTCAAGCAAAATATTTTTTAAAAATTAGTATTATTCTTATTTAGCATTATGCGAAAACTTTTTTTCAAATTAAATATAAACAGTTCATTATTAACTTTTGTTTTAAAAATTCACGTTTGGTGTCTTTTGGCTGGATACAAAATATTGGTTTCAAAAAAACCGGACTGACTTCGCAGGTTTTTTTTTAAAATTTTATGAATACTATAATGTAGATTTACAATAAACTTAAAAATTCTAAAATAAAGACTAGACATCAGTTTGAATTTTTTTAATGTAACAAAATTTAAAAACAATTTCCAATATTCACCTAAAAATAAACGCAAGAATATATAATCCAAGCAAATATGTTCAGTTGTACAATAAACCGTTCTAATCAACTCACACATGATCGAATTTAAATAATCGAATTTAATCATCATTTTCTGCTAATTTTTTGCACAAAACGATTTAGTAAAATAGTCTTAGAAAAAACGAGTTTTTCGGTGTACGAAATATCGCTGTGTGAGAAAAGTTTTATTGAGTGCACAGAAAATAGCTTGCACGTGAAAAATCACAAGTGCAACATTTCTTGTAAAATTTAGGTAAAAAATTCCGTCTAGCCGAAAATCCTCTTGTTTTATATATTTTTGATATAAGCAGTGATATTAAAATAACTCCAATATATGCAAAATTTGTGATTATTGAGGCAAATCAAACCTAGCTGACCGCGATGATTTGCAGTATTGAATCGACTATATTTAACATTAAAATCATTTAAAACTTTCATGTAAAAACGATTTTATATTTAAGATTAAATACCATATTTTAACAATTATTTATCAAATTACACAATTTGGAACAAAAATACAATTTTTGAAAGCGTGAAAGTTGACTAATTTATGTATATTTTTTGAAAAGCAGGAATTAAAAAAAATTATGCGTTCCAATTCGTTTATTTAAAAAAATTTTATAACCGCACAATTTTAATTGATCCGTTTAATTTAACCATAGATATCTACTTGCAAACTCTCATCTTGTAAATAAAATCTACAAACGGCTTTTAATACTCAAGAAATCTTTAAATTTTTAGAATAAGGATTCTTGATTAAAATAAAGAATCTTAATAAAATAAAGAGACTTTAGAAAATCTTAATATAGCATAATAAACAATAAATATCCTAATATTAAAACAATTAAATTAGCTCTGTAGATAAAATCTTGTATAATATTTCACTGTCAAAAATGTTTAGAAGCGCTTTAAAATTTGCATTCTTAGGGGTCCTTACCTCGGTTTGCCCTGGCTCATTTGACAGCTAAATTGCCGGGGCCGGGGTAGAGAGAATTGCGTTAGCGGGGGCCGGAGTGGGGGTGGAAAAAAAGTGCCGGGGCAAGCCGGAGCCGGGGCCCCGGTCGATATCTAGTTATTACCTTATAGAATCATTTTTATCCAATTAGGGCTTGGGAAAAATTGGAGCTCTTTCATCCATTGGAAATCCAATTTTTTCCCCAGCGCTAAATGCCTAAAAATGATTCTAACAGCTCCTATCACAACCATTCCTACAGAACAAAACATATATGACTTGATCAGGAATACTATATGACATTTTTAGGGTCCTTAAAATCTTGACGTGTTTAATTTTAAAATAATACAAAAAATGTTTGCCAGGAGAAAAAAAAAACAAAAGAGGAGGTCAAAAATTTAGAGAAAGGGGTCTGGTTTTTCAAAATTTGGGGATAAACCAAACTCGAATTAAACACCCCATGCTCTATTATGATTCTAGTATAGTAGGAATCCCTGATCCAAACTAGACTCAAAATTTGGACTCCACCCCCCCCCCCAGAAAAAAGCCACTCTCCGAATCAAAAAAAACAGTACATAATAAAAAATAGATCTAGGGTATTTGATCTACACTATTATTTTTGCAGGAATTTTAATTATCAAAATATACAGCAACTATTTTTAACTCCATGGCCATAAATTGTATAATATTACAAAACATTTGAGATTTGACTGTATAAATCCCTTTAGTTTTTTGGCTTATTGGGGGAACACCCTTGGTTTTTTTCTCCTGGCAAAGTTTTTATGTTTTATTTTTAAAATAAAATTTAAAAAAGGGTAATAAAATATGTCAAAACACTGGAAATTTGACAAACAAAATTTTAAGCTTAAGCGTTTTTTTTTAATTTGGATAAAATGGGGTACCCCCCTTCAAGATTTTGACCTCTTCAAACCCCTTCTCAATTTTTGAGTACCCAGGTATACCCCCTCCCTGAAGTCGGTCTTTGGGAAATTTAATTCAGTCAGGTCAGTTGGTCTTTTTAACTTTATTTGGAAAATGTGGACCTGCTTTTTTGTATTAAATTAAAGTATTACAAAAATTTTTTTCTGGTTAACCGAAATAAATTTGGATATGAAAAACCTTATTAATGCTTAAAATTGGTCTAAATAATGTTTAGAAGTTGACAAAAGTGTTCAAAATTGTTTTAATATTATTTAATCTCCGATTTCCAAAAAAGTTTGGTAAAAATCATTGGTTTCATAACAAATTCTGATTTTTCAGCAGAACCGCGAACCGAATATTTTGTAATGATAGGTCCATAATATTCCAAATATTTTATATATTACCATAAATTTTGATTAAAATCTGGAAGGGGGTGTCCTGAAAAAAATTTTTGGAGGAATTTTCCAAATACCCTATTTTTAGCATTTTTAGTACTGGGACCCCGCAAATTTTAGAGGGACAGGATGGTCGTCCAAGGCACCCCCAAATTTTATATAGTGGGGGAGTTTCAAGGAGGAGTGGGTATAACCTACCCCCTTCCTTCCTTCCTGCCCACCTATGCGCCCAATCTATCCTAGTGTGAAAATAAACGGTTTAAAACTTAATTACACACACACACACACCAAATTCAATTGTACAGTTTTCAGGTTTACATTTTAGCAAAGCAAAAGAAAAAGAATCAAAAGTTCAATAGTGATAATAAAAGATAATTTACATAACAGTGATTGATTTTGCATAGTAATACAGTATTCTACATTTAAATTTTAAATTGTTTTCGTTTTGAGAGTATTTGTATTTATTACACTTAAGTAAACATTACTGTTTGGTCCAACTTTATTTTCAAATTGTTGTGATAGTTGTGTATTTGTAGACCGGCGATTGGTCGGGTGTAGTTCTGGTAATAAAAGTTTATTTTGTTTTGTACTTTGTTTTTGCACCGTATGACGTATGGTATTTTCTGTACACTTATTATCAAACTACACATTCTGGGAGAACTTGTAGCCTCTTTGGACAGAACGCAGGACGTAACACTAGCTTAAGGAGGAGCATAGATCAGCAGGGAGAGGTTGGGTTATACTTTTTCCCCCTCAAAAAGTCTTACAACTTCCAATACCCCTAAGATTTAGGGTAAACCAGACCCACCCTACCCATATATAATGTTAAGGTCAAAAAGATATTTTCCGCGCTTCTTGCAGATTGTTTATTTCTATAATATTCCAAACTTTTTTTTATTTTCTATCGATTTTCATAAAAATTACTCTAAAAAAGCAAATATTTGATTAATAGACAATTTGATACACAATTTTTTTTTGTTAAATTACTCAGAACCTAATCTTAATCTTACCAAAAATATATAACACAAGAGAATGTCCCACTGTACATTAAATTTTTGACCAAAATTTTGCGAGAAAAGTCGCACTTTCAAATTTGTGTGCGACTTTTCTCCCAAAAATCTGCCATTTTCTGCTAGTTTTCTCGCGCTGCAATTTTTAACACAGTGTTAGTTTTCATGCAGTGGGGACTGCGACTTCTTTAGCACTCTTCACTGCTCAATTCGCACTGTGATTATTTTTGCACTCCGAGTCTGGTTGCACAACAAAAAAATAAAAACAAAGCGGAGCGAAAATTTTGTGTTTAACTGATTAAAATCGTTTTTTTTTTAATAAAATAAAGTAACTTTCCAATGTTTTAAAATTAAGTAAAACAAGTTTTGAAGTATTTTATCCCATTGAAAATGACTACCAGCGTCTGTATTTTTGTGCAACCAGACTCACAGTGCTAAAATATTTGTAGTGCAAATGAAGCAGTATTGAGTGCAAAAGAAATCGCAGTTCTTACTGCAAGAAAACTAAAACTTGTTAAAAATCGCAGCGCCGGAAAACTAGCAGAAAATGGCAGATTTTTGTGAGAAAAGTCGCAGATTGAAAGTGCGATTTTTCTCACAAAATTTTGGTCAAAAATATCGTGTACAGTCGGACATTCTCTTGTGTTATATATTCTTGATCTTACTAACCCAAAAAAAGGGATTCAAGCATAGGTGGGCGTATAACGCAAGCGTCACAGTTAGTGATCGACCGGGGCACAAATTTTGCTGATGCCCGGGCCGGGGCCGGGGTAGAAAATTTTGCCCCGGCCGGGGCCGGGCAGGCGAAAAATTTAGCAGAATTTGTAATTTTGGTCATTTTTTTCAAATAAAAATCAAAATTTTTATTTTTAATTATTTGGTTTATGTAATGAATAGTCACATTTTAGAATTTAAGCACTTTGTGAGTAAAAGAAAACTTTTTTTTTATTACACAAAAGTTTTTTTTCTAAGCAGAACAAAATTTTTATTTTCATTTATTTCAATTTTTTTAAACCTAAATTATTATTTTATTTACATAATATATATACATTTTCACATAATTAATAGCAGTATATTCTTGTTTAAAGCAATATTATACTTAATCGCAAACCATTTATGTTACTTTTCAAAAATGCTTTACAAATAGAACAAACCATTTATGTTAGTTTTAAAGAATGTCTTACAATTAGAGGAGGAGTTAAAGTACTTACAAGGAGTATGTTTTGATCAGTAAAGCAACGTGGTAAAGAAACTAAAATCAAAACTGGGTACAAGTAACGAAAATATTTCACAATAACAAAATCTCTTGATATTAAAATATTTTTAATTAAATATCTTGGTACCTAATTAGCGAAATTTAACCGTAAAAGTTAAGAATACTAGTCTTGAATGATATTTTAAAGAAGAACTTTTACTCGAATTTCATTTACACACCACTATTTAACATTTTTTAGTTTAAACATATAAAAAGGGTTAAAAAGCACCTTTTTATTTTAAAATATAAGAGAATTTTTAAAATTTTATTGTCAATTTTTGTAAATTAAAAAAACACTCTTTTTAAGTTGTACAAAATAAAATATTATATTGCGAGTACATGAGACTACTCGCTTTCTAGCTGTTTCAAGCTGATTGTTTTAATGATTTTAATCAAATTATTTAATTTTAGCCAAAAATTATAAAATTAACGCAACGTAAACTTTTTCAATGTAATTATTTTCGTGATTTTGCACTACTTTTTATAATTTTTCGAGATTTATCAAAAACATAATATAACCTAAGAAAATTTTTGATTATACACTAGGTTTTTGAATAAAGTTATGCAAGAAAAAAATGCAACATTTTAAACGTACGCGACTTTCTGTGCATATACCACTGATTTCTTGCGAAGAGATTTTTTGCAGTCAATACTTGTTTTTTTGTGCAGCGCATTTACTTGCAAAAGTGGAAGAAAAGTTGCAATATGCACTGCAAAACGCTAACACTGTTAAAAATTGGTGCACCCAAAAATAGCAGAGAATGGCGGATTTTCAGTATATAAACTCGCACAAGAGTGCTAGTTCCAAGCAAAATATTTTATTTAAAAATTAGTATTATTTTTATTCAGCATTATGCGAAAACTTTTTTTCAAATTAAATATAAACAGATCATTCTTAACTTTTTGTTTTAAAAATTTATGTTTGGTGTCTTTTGGGTGAATACAAAATATTGGATTTAAAAAAACTGGACTGACTCCGCAGGTTTTTTTTAAATTTATGAATATATAATATAGTGTAGATATACAATAAACTTAAAAATTCTAAAACAAAAGATTAGACATCAGCTTGAATTTTTTTAACGTAACAAAATTTAAAAACAATTTCAAATATGCACCTAAAAATAAACGCAAGAATATATAATATTCAAGTAAATATGTCCAGTTGTACAATAAACCGTTTTAATCAACTCACACATGATCGAATTTAAATAATCGAATTTAATCATCATTTTCTGGTAATTTTTTGCACAAAGCAATTTAGTAAAAAAGTCTTAGAAAAAACGAGTTTTTTGGTGTAAGAAATATCGCTGTGCGAGAAAAGTTTTATTGAGTGAACAGAAAATAGCTTGCGCGTGAAAAATCACAAGTGCAACAATTCTTGTAAAATTTAGGTAAAAAATTCCGTCTAGCCGAAAATCCTCTTTGTTTTAAATATTTTTGAGCAATACGTAACTGAACGAAGTAATAACGACATA